>JBBPCS010003630.1:0-12094 GCA_037974645.1 Hollardia meadi
CAACCAGGACGTCAGAAATTAAGTTTTGCCGCATTAGGACCGGTCTTTGGTCCCCATGAGGACTATTGGTCCCAACAGGTCAGTGATTATGCCAGAAAATTTACATACATACTAAAACTAATGTAGCAGGTTTAGATGACGCTCACTAAAGAAGCCTTTACGAAATGATTTCTCAATTATTAGAACAATATAAACACCAACCTCTTCCTCCCTCTCTAGCTTATTTGACAATTGACTAATCATATAAGGTATTTTTTGATTACAAAAAAATACACGACAAACAAAGAGGCTATCCGACTCAAACTGTTCCTTTAACTTGGTAGCGTTTCACCCTGTGCTTCTCTTATGGATTTGGTGGGTGAGGCCGCCTGAAAAGTTGGCAAGCTGGCATTGGTGGATGTTGGCTCCAGCTTGTCAGATAGCGTTTATCTGAAGCCACCGGCGTGTTGGCAAAATCAGGACGGGCCCCTTTGAGGTTTCAGTTGTGACTCAGCCGAGCACTGAATTACCCAGAGGCAGTATGCTCAGCATGGACGGCTACGCGGGCATCAAATGGTTCTCTCTGTTGCTCCAGAGCTTTCATTCTGACCCGAGCAGCTCTAACAGACCTGCTGATTTCCACTTCCACTCCCATTAGATGAGGAGAAGAAAAAAGAACCCAGTTAATTTCAAACACATGTTACAGTGGGTTTTAAGTGCCTACATACAGTATGTGTATGTACAGCATGCATAAGTGTATCAGGATGGTTTGGGGAAAAAGTAATTTTAAAAAAACAGTTTTAATCCATTCTGCATCACTCGAGGAGGAAGAACATAGGAATTGGACAGGAATAGCGCATGATGGGAATTTAAATCCTTTAGTCTTTTCAGGCAGATTTATTGTTGTGCGTGGGAATTATGTGAATTGTAAAGCAGGTGAAGTGGCTGTTTATAGCATCACTGTTAATCACATTCAGACACAGTTAGAGGCAGCACAGCCTGTGAGAGAGTGTGTGTGTGTGTGTGCCTCTCCTCAGACAGACATTATTTTTGCTCCAGGCCTTAACATTAAGAGGGGATGTCAATCAAAGTGATTCCCAAAGCATGGGGTGGGGGGTGGGGGGGGGGGTGGGGGGGTGTCTATCTGTGTATCAAATTGCTTCCAACTACATTCATCTTTGGCTTAAATGGAAGGTTTTGCGGTTCAAAATCAGTTTCAAAGCCTTTTCCTCCATAAAAGAAAGAAATTGTGAAGTTGACACTAAATAATTACCATTATTATCATTATCATTATATGTTCTCTCAAAGGTCAGAACTGTCTGGGTGGCTTACTATCGCTAAATGTTGTGAGTTTGCTGGTCAAGTTGGATTTACCTTGCTCTCTAATCCCAGATAATCTACTGGAAGGAATTGATTTGACCTGAGAATTTGACACTCTTAAAATGCTGGTGTGGCCAGAGATTTTGGCCCACCCAATCAGAAGTGACTGCCATACCCTGACACTGACATGGTTTTCAGTCAACACAGGCGCAGATGGCAATAGCAGTTACGAGGAGCAGTCGTTTGTGATGCAGATTAAAGAGAGGCCAATTTAAGAATTAGGATTATGTCCACTTGCAACTACAGGTACAGTTGGGGTGATCTCATCCATCTTTGTTGTCATTTTTTTCTTTCTAATTTGTTATTTTTCAATTTTTTGTCTTTTTTTCCTGCTCTGGCACAAAAAGTTGAGGCTGCAATTTTTGATTTTCCCACATCTTTGTCTGATTTTTATGGAAATACTGTAAATCTGAAATTTGGGCAGCAAATAAGAGGTTTAGAACAGTCCGAATGACAATAAACTACCTCCACTTCAGATGGTTAGGGTTAGGGTTAACACATTCTGTGGCAGCGCAGCTCAATGTTGACGAACAAAATGGTTTCCACTTGGAAACATCAAGTTGGGTTCCTGTTTATCGAGGATTTACAGGGATTCGTCATTATGAAGCCCTCAGACTTGACTTTTCCCTTTATTTGCAAACTTTTACAGAAAGGGTGCCACCCTAACTGTACATGGGCCCTATTTAAACAATCTAAAACCTGTATTGTGAATTTTAACAAATCCATTCTCTAAAAACCTGCGCAGGGCACACTGCTATTTAAACAGTGGCTCTCGTCTCATTGAGGGACAGGTATGTGGTCTTTGGTCGGTGGACCCTCTGTCTCCGTCGTCTACCAATTCTGTTTCCCATCAACCACTCCATCTGACTGCATATGAACAAATGCACCGATCTTTAACGGAGGAGGAGGAGGGCTGCTGCGCATCCCTGAGTGTGCATTAGAGGTGTGCTGATTGTAGTCCGTAGATCGGGTCATAAAAATGATCATTCTGATTAACAGCAGATGGGATGCAGATGAGTAAAGTAATACATCATTAATGAGTTAATTCCATTACCTGCAGTTGTGAACAAGATAGACATGGTGCACAGTCTGAAGTCAAACAAAGGAGATAAAGGCGCACACTCGAAACAGAGTTTCAGAAAATCTTCACCCTGGAAGGACTTTTGCAAAAGCTCTTCCTCAAGCTTCCTCAAGATAGCGCCAACAATGCTCCTGACCACGCCTCATTTCAAGGCCATGAGCACACAGATGGGTGCAAGTATATTTGCTACTTACACAACGTGGGCGCTGGGCGTGAAAATGAAACTGGAAACTAGTTCCGACACTTATGCCACTTTGCGCCATGCGTAAGATACAGCCCCATGTGTTTTACCTGTTCCAGCAGGTCCTCCACCTTCCTCTGCCAGCCCTCTCTTGCCGCCATCATCTCCAGTTCTTTCTGCTGGGAGAGCTGAGTGAGCGTCGCCTGCTTGTCTGCTTCATACTCCTCAGTCAACTCCTCTCTCAACAAACGCACCTCTTCCCTACAGAGAGACAGGCAGAGTTTGGTAAAAACGCTATTTTATTGCCATTGTGTCGTTTTGTCCTGCTGCAAACATTGTATGCCTCTATAAACTGGATTGTGATTGTGTTCATTTCCTATTCACCCTCATTAATATCCATGAGAGCTGCGGCAACACTTGTTATGCAAATAACAAGTGTGAGTGTGAAGCAGAGGGGGCAAGAGATGACAGAGATGAATGAGAAAACAGAAAGAGCAAAACAAGAGAAAGTGAAACTGACAGGCTAACAGAGAGAGTGAGACATGAGGAAAGAGTTGTTTTTTTTACCGCAGTGCATCTCTCCATTTCTGGTCCAAGTCATCTGCCATCTTGTCCATCTTCTGTTTCTCTTCCGTTCTGATGGACATCACTCTGGCGTCATGCTGCTGTCTCTGGGTCTCGATCTCCTCCTTCAAACAGAGATAGGTGCACACATTTTAGCCATAATACTAAGCTAGATCTGTATGGAAGCAAATAAGGTCCATTAGTATTTGATACAGTGATATGATTTGCACATGTATACAAAAAGGTTTTGTAGTCCTTCAAAATGACCAATTCCCATTAACATTCTGATAAACAGCAAATTTATCAGTTTCAGTTCACCGTGCCACTATTTTCCAAGCTACTGTAGCCATCGTATTTCGCAGAACCTTCCTACCCCTGATTGGACAGTTGGACTTCCGATTGAATTGTCAGTGGCCAGTCAGCTCGGACTTCAGTGTTGTATACACAGATAGGAAATACTGTGTCTGTATCTCAGGACTTTGTGAAACCTCACATACACACACACTTTCCACATGAGCAAATTATATCTGTGTGGACAAGACTTTTTCAGAAAACACAAAAGGTGTTATGCAAATGTAGGCTATGAAATTATTTATTAACATTGTTTCACAAGGTCCAAAGGTTAATGATCCTTCTTTGCTTCCATAGATCGTCTATTTGTGCCATTGTGCCTGATTAGGGGGGCTGTGTATGACAATTTCTGTAACTTTATGAAATCAACAATCACACATTCACACTTGACTCAGCGTGTGGAGGTGAGACGAGAACGTGTCTCTTTCTTGGCATTTCATGTGAACAATCGAGTCCAACACGAAGATTGTCTTTAAGAAGAGACTGAAAATGTGCGCTGTAATTCCCATATTTAGAAGACAGGCAGCTTTGAGTCCACATCCTTTTTTAACTTAGCCCTTTAACCAGATAACACTACCCATCAGGACAAAATACATTTTTTTCACATTTATTTCTAATTTTATTAACTTTTTAGGCAAGTTTCAAGATAATAGCTTCTATCTTTTGTCAACATAATAAATTGGGCTGCATTTACTGCTTTTACTAAGATTTTATTCTTACGTTATCTCAATATACCACACACAGTTTTTTTTTCTATGATCAGGACTTAAATGTGTCACTACAGTATCTCAGAATAACAGCCGTGACAAAACTGACAGTAGGGGAAGAAAGTAGGCCGGCACAAGCCAAATCGGGATGAAAGGACTAAAATGGGTAATAATGTAGGTATCTTAAATGTCTAATCCCTGATGCTATAATCCCTGATCAAATTAACTGTAGGTTATGTTATTAAGTGCTTGACAATTGGTGAAAGAGCGCTGAATCCTGCACAATAACAATGTAAATGAAAATCTTCTCAAATTGTTATCTCTGACCAGATGCACCACTTCAATAGCTGAATGTTGGATGACTCATAATGCCCACCTCCACATCTATTCATAATGTCGTGGCTACAGGGCATTTATAATGTGCTGGTTCCAAGGCAGAAACTAACTTCAGCAGGTCAGCTGTTTCCAGCTGCTGGAGATCCTCGGGGTTTATCAGCTGATAGCTTAAACATAAAAAAACCCCTAAAAGCTCTCCAGCTTTGAGGTAAATTTGCTCGACTGGTTAAATCCAGAGTCTGTTTAGGCTCACAGAAATGATGTTCAAGAGGACATTTTCCATTTAAACGCATCTAAATATGCTGAAATTAGCCATCTTCATGGTTTTAACTCAGGTTTGGATATTTATAATGATGGAGATGCTTCGGTAAGCCAGGTTTTGGCCCACGCTGAGCTGGATTCCTCAGATGAGGTGACTAATGGTGCCATCAGCATTAGAGCCAAAAAACACTCAGCGGAGATGAGCCGTATTTCACTGTAACCACTATAAAAATATGGATTATTTCATTGTACTGTGACTTATGACTATATGACAGAATATCATGCAGCTGTTTTATTTTCCGTCGTTTCGGCCTTCAGTTTGGACCGGCATGTTCATCCAATGTCCAGTGTCCAGTCATACAGACACACTCACCAGCATTTTAGCCATACCTTTCTTAATAGCGTAGTGGGAAATGTTCTAATACAATACAGCAATACAAAAAGTGCTGCATCCAAACTCAAAATCATCAGCAAAATGGTCTTTTTAGTATCAAAAGTAAAAGTACTCCTGCACAAAAATGGCGCCTGTGATTGAAATATTATTAAATATGACATTATTAGGTATGGATATGATTAGGTAATATGCGTAAGTAGCATTTTACTGTTGTAGCTGGTCGAGGTGGAGCTAGTTTTTACTTTATAGTTATAGTTCCCAGCCTAGGGGTTCGGGCCTCCAGATCAATCTGTGATAACCCTTTGACAATGCAATAAGAAAGTATAGTATTTCCCTTTGAACTGCAGTGGAGTATAAATGGAAAGTAGTAAATGGAAATACTCAAGTAAAGTACAAGTACCTCAAAACTGTACAGCTCTTGAGTTATTTTCCACCACTACTAATAGCTACTAAAACTTTAACAACCACATATAAATTTTTCTAACAATCAGTGCTGGGTTATCATATTTCAGAAAATAGACACCATAATATTGCTATGTGGAAAATAATCTCTTGATTTTTACATCCTTTAAATTGAGGAAACTTTGACCGAACTTTCTGGGGTTCTTTTTTAAGTGTCCTATATAAGTAACAAGGTACTCAAGGGTTCATGGCCCGCTAAAATATAGCTGCTCTGAATTCACTGTGAGGCAGGCTCGGCTGGCTCAGTGCTTGTGCCGATCCTGCACTGAGCTCGGTGTGAATACAAGACATAATCCTGTGTTAGGCTTCTCTCTTTTAACGGTCCAAATCCTCTCTTTTTATAGAAGCCCGGCTCTGCTGGGAAAGCAAAGAGCAGCACTCTCCAATTTCACCTATTTATCACTCCTCATACAGCCTCTCTGTCCCCTGACTCTCTTTTTATCACCCTATTTCCCTCTTTTATTATTCGCTGATTTCATGTATGACTTTCCACCAGCTGTGACTTTTCCACTCATTCATGTTTGAAAGCCATCTCCGTGCATGCTGGTGTTGTTGACCGAGTTAAGTTCATGCTCGATTTTATTTACATTTCAGCTTCTTTTGTTATATCCTTTTATTATTCTGATGCTGCAATGATTCAGTTTCCCCAAGAACTTTCAAAAAGGTAATAATTATTAATCACATTTATAACAGTGTTCATTAAAACAACAGGCGCTTTTCCCTTTCTCTCTTACACACACATATACCATGTTCTCTCACTCACACACGCCAGTCTCTCTCAAACCAGTAGGGCTCTTTTCAAACACAGGACCACTCAACTCATAATAGCCTCATCATCATTATCTCACAGCTGGCCTTCAGTTAAATCTCACTTCCTGCTTTCGAAATGTCCTCCCCCTCTTCCATCTCTCCTTCCTCCCTTTCTATCTTGCTCACTCACCCTTCGGAGGAGCTGGTTACACTTTTATTTTCTGCAAAACCATTTGCAACTCAGGTTTTTATTGTGATTGGCAGTCCAGTTGACATCAGAGTGTGCAAACAGACTTACTGTCACTTTGACCTGCTAGGCAATCGAGCAAATTATTGACTGACAGCTGGACTGTCTGAAGACAGAGCAACTGATTGGTTGGCACTGCCCAATCAAGTGACTTGAGTGATCGCCTATATTGTAAATCAGGTGGCAGCTCCCACGTCTCTTAGAGATCAGTTACACACTGTAAGGAACCAAAAACTGCAAAACAATCTGTCACTCATTTCATGAATGAAATTTTTGAAATTTCATTTCATTTTTAGATCAATTTCATTTATTCAACAAGACATACTACTACTATATACTATTCCTATTCTCTGAGCCTTTACATGATTGCAGGCCTTCCCTGAGCGAGTTTGGGTGGTGGGACAGCTCATGTATGAAGCTGAATGTGGGGAAAAAAAACAAGGAGATGGCTGGATGAACTGAACTGAATCAACCACCAAGCTCATGAAGGTTGTACAACAGCATGTGTCGCTTGGCACTGTCTTTAATGGCTGTTCCATTTGTCAAAGACAAGCAGGAGTCCTCTATGTCTTATTTGATATAATAATACGATATCTTCTCTGCCTTGGTTTGACCCCAACACATACACTAAAACTATAGTCATCAACATTAACTGTAAAATAATCGGGGGCGGCCCCTATGAGTCTGTGAGCAGTTCGGAAGGTTTAAGACTGGATCTGCAAACCTCTTACATTACCAGATAATCTGGGCCAAGCATCGGTACCGAACAAGGTCCCAGAGCCGAGACCCAGCTGTAGGCAATGCAGTAACAGAAACTTGATTCATATTTGATCAGCTCTGCCTAGTTTGACACTGAGCCTGGACGGACCTGCAGACTGAAAAAACTGGATGGACCTACAACCAATCAGAGCAGCCAAACATGAGACGTGTGTTCAAATCTGGACCGGCAACGCTCTTCTGTCAGTCTTTGTAGCAAACTTGCCTCATATTAGATAAACAGTTGTGATTGGTTGTCACAAACCAGGACAAAGGGAAATCTGTCTGAATGGGAGGGTGGTCAGACATATCAGCCAGAACAAATGAAACATGAGCACACAGATTTGTCCCTTTCCCAGCATAACTATTTTCAGGAACACTATTTTATTAATCTGTAATTTCCAAATCATTTCCTAATAACTTGCTAGATGTTTCCTGGAGAGAACTATGGCTCTGTGGTAAAGTAGAGACAGTGTTTAATTAGTACACTGAGATCGTCTTTCAGCTGAACTTGCTTAAATGTGAAAGTTGTCTGCAGGCATGAATATCATTCAGCCTATATAGAGAATAAGTCCCTAAATAAATAATGATAAAGACATTCTTATACTCCAAATTGTACTCCAATTACAAATTACAAAGCTATTTCCAGATAATGTCTTGGTCTTATCCTCACCTGTAGGTCAGTTAGCAGGTTGCTGGTCTCTCGGACCCGGGATCTAGTTGCGTCTAGTTCTATCTTGAGTTTCTCCTGAGTCTCCCTCAGACAGGTGATCTGTGTCTGAGCTGAACCCAGGTTCTGCTCCCTCTCCCTCACCAGCTCCTGGAGGTGGGACACCTGCAGACACCAGCAGAGAGTTATCACATCATCATCGCCATCAGGACATTGGTTTTGGGTATCTGAGCAGAGCTGGCTTGGCTTGTTTCGTACCTCCTGGTTGGCCATATTGAGCTTGGCCGCGAGCTCCTCTTTCAAGTTGTCAAGTTGCTGATGAAGGCGGTCTCGCTGCTCCTCCAACGATAGCCGCTTAATTTCAAACTCCTGACTCATTTTCTGGAGAGGAGAAAGAAGAGGGAGAGAACATAATTGTATCTGCCTTGTCTGGTTTTATTTCTTTTGTTGAGCATTCTGTGAAAATGCTGAGAAGGGTGCCGCATAAATAAAGTTTATTATTATTATTATTAACACAAGGAATAAAAGAGGATGAGGAGAAAGGACAATAAGAACAGATCAGAAACTGATAAATCCTGTTAGTGTTGGGACCAAGTATGAAACCAGGGATTTTCTCATGAAACCTCAAATACCATCACTGACACAAAAAGACAAATTATCAGTGCATATATTTACAATGAAAGCCTGGCAGCTTGTTCTTTTCATTTCTGCAGTGTTCCTACTCAAATACTCTAAAAGCATCATCTCTTAAAAAAGGAGGGGAGTTAAGAAGCCACTGTAAATCCCATTTGTGCTGTCATATGGAGCCATGGCAGCCATTGAGCGTTAGCCAAGGATACGGAATGAAGGCGGGGGGGGCACGTGAGTTGTCATTTTAAACTTAAAAAGGCAGTCTCGTCAAACCAACCAGTTTTTTTAATCCTTCAAACCACAGCACCAAATCCTTTCTGGGCCTCTCTGAATTCTCTTTTTTCCCCCTCTGTTTCTTGGTTCCGCTTAGCTCTTCATTCCCAGCAGTTATATCGATAGTAAAGATGTTTTATGAAACACGAGCATCATTATACTTTGTTTGTGTTGCAAGCATTGCAATGTTAAATTTGGGTATCATAGAACGACTAGATCGATGAATAACCATTTGCGGATTAAGCACAAGGAGAAAACAGCAGACCGGTAACAGGTAATCTCACCTCACCTCATTTGCATGTCCATTCATTCTTTAAACTTGGTATTTCTGCACAGTTGCATATAAAGAATAGGCTACACTAATATTAGTAGTATGATACTATTGGTAGAATTAGATTCCAGTGGTGGATGTGAAGGTTTTTTGCCGACTTGTGTGATCCAAACATTTTCAATAACTCCAGAGTAGGGGCAAAGTCAATTTTAGCTTCACCTTTCCAGCACAACACACGGGAGCTTCACTACAGTCTTAAGAAGCTGCAGCCTTTATTAAGTTACAACTGTGACCTGCACTGTACATTTACTGCTTCTGACAACTGCTTACTCGTTTCCTCCAGCTGCACTCCATTGTTTGGTTTTTTGCGAGTACTCTATAATAATTTAATGAAAGTACTTGAATATGGAAATGACTTACCCATCCCTAATTATCATGCAATCTTGGATAAATGCTACATATAATACATATGATGGTATATACAGTGAGGCAATGGAAATGTATCAATTATTATAGAATTTGCCATACTGTTCATTCTGCAGTTTCTGTCCCTTCTGTATTTGATATTGCAGAAAATGAGTGAGAAGGACTGATTATGGCAATAGTGGATTGACAGGACTTTCGCATCAACATAACATTTGTCATTTATCTGATTATTTATTCATTAAATGAGCCAGGATGTGACACTCTTATCTGGTCATTTTATCTTTTGTACAGTTTCTCAATTGCATTTCCAGAAAGTTTGCTATATCACAATCTATCAATGATGCCATATAAAATTGTATATCTCCAGGTGATAGAATCCTTACTGCCAACACTTTGATAAATATTGGTTCAGTGTGTAAATTACAGTTGTTATTCACCACTTTCAGTTGTCTGATGGTCTGAGACATGCAAGTTGTAACAATGAGAATCTTTCCAAGCTCTACCTTCTTTCATATATGACGTGACCAAACTACAAAGCAAACCGCCCACCTAAATACTTGGTTGTACTGTTGTATCCCTTGGGATAAAAGAGAGGATACTGTTTAGTGACGAGTGGTTGATTAGTTGATTAATCAATGAGTCGATAGACAGCCAATTAATCTGCAACTATTGTATTTTTGATAATCAATTAATCATTTTTAGTTCATTTTCAAGTAAAAATGCTGAACATTTGATGGCATCAGCTTCTCAAATGAAAGCTTTTGCAGCTTTTCCTTGTTCAAACTCTAATCAATTGAATATCTTTGGATCAGTATCCTGGGGTAGTAGGACCTTGGGATGGGCATTTTTCACTATTTTCTGATGTTTTATAGACTAAACAATTACTGGAGAAAATAATCACATTAAGCAGATTAGATGATAATGAACATAAATGTGCGCTGCAGCCCTAGTTTTAGTCTGCTGCTACATATACTGCTACAGTCAATCCACTCTGTTGACACTGATGCCAATATCCAACCAATTAAGCATCAAGACTCGCAGAAGAAATCTGCGACAATCGCCAGTTTATCATCTCTCTACTACTACAGTCACTCTGGACTGAACTGAAACAGCTCTTCTCACTCTATTCAAGCAACACACAACAGCTAATAAACAAGACATTTTACTGTGTCAGAGTTCCCACCATCTGGAAGCAAACCTGCTACATGAATGAATTAATTCATCTACAGCAGAGCGCTCAGCTGAAGGAAGATAAGAGACATGAGTGCAAAGACTCTATTCTGCTGCCGTCTCATCAGGCCGTAAGTGGACTGTGGTACATTATAAATTAATACAAGCACAAGCAATTTGTAGAATTAATTTTATTGTCTCGGTTTAGAAACTCGTTAATATCTTGCTGACAGACACAAAACTTAGAAGAAAAAAAAAAGCTAAAGAAGATGAAATTTGCTGTGCTAAAAATGACCAGCGTCTTGTCTTTCCATCTCCACCCTCCATCTCCGTCTACCTCTTTCTGTCTAATTTGGCTCCAGACATTAATCTAAAGACGATGAGGCACAGCACCGCTCTGGCTTGCATAATATTTCCTTTTTCATCATTTCTCTCCCGCCATCCGCTCTTTCTTTCAGGGAAATCTATAAACACACACCCACATGCTCACGCACGGCTCTCACTTGGCTCTGAGGCAGGGTTTAATGTCAATGAAAATCAACCAATTAGCAGTCAGCTTCAAACAGCACTGAGACTACGAGCTCAAGAGGGGAAACAGGGAGATGTTATGAAAGAGGAAACGCAATGGGGAGAGACGGAGAGAGAGAGCACTTCAAATTTAAAAATTATTGAAAACTCCAAAAGTGTGTAATCACGACAGAGGAGGAAAATATGTCTTCATTTAGAGGAAAAGCTGCAATGTTAAAGGAATAATCTGGACTTTCTTTTCTATGGTAGTTATATATCATGCTTAAATCACTATGACTGGATGTCAACGAGCTCCAGCATGGATGGGATTCTTAGTGTTCGCTGAATGCAGGTTGAGCCAAGTGAGCTTGAATAAACTGAGTTGAATGTGCCGTAAGGGCTACGCAGAGGGCCAAAGCAAGCGCTCCTCCTCTTCTACCATTCCAGGGGAAAATACTAATATTGCTGACCAATCAGATAACGACTACAACTCTTTAGTGCCATCACTGTATGGGATCTAGTGAACAAATGATTCATTGTTGCCTTTTATTTCTGTTCTGATTCATTTTCACACAGGCTTATTATAAACTATTAATAGTTTTATAATAATAAATCTATTCTGCCCCTAGTTATGCTGCTATAGGCATAGACTGCTGAGGGACTTCCCATGATGCACTGAGCTCCTCTCTCCTCCTCTC
>JBBPCS010003631.1:0-12091 GCA_037974645.1 Hollardia meadi
CTTTTAATTCCAGTTGAGCTTGACAGCCTGACTTTTATTGTGCAATTATATTTTGCTTTTATCTATTGTGTTTTTATCTATTGTGTTTTTATAGTTCATCTTTTTATTTAATTTAGTGTTTTGTGCTTGTACAGCATTTTGGTCAACTGTGGTTGTTTTAAATGTGCTATATAAATAAACTTTGACTTTGTTTTCCTCTGATCTTGAACAAAATTACCATTTATTTATTACCATCAAACAGTAATGGATTTCAAACTTGATCTTGCTCCTCCCGTATGATTACAGCCACAGTCAATCAGAGCTTTATTGGACTATGAGAGTAAAAATGTCACAAATGTTGCGTTCACACCATGTGACCAATCTTATTCTCCGATGGCCATTTTTAATTATTTGCAACATTATTATTATCATTTTAGTAATCAGTTTCTGCCGCAGTGTTACTTGTATTTTTATTACTCATTGTTAGGGCTAGAACATATTTCTACAGGCTGCATGTAAGCATCATTCAGAGAAATTTGTATGGCTTTAATGCTTATGTGTTTTTTTCCCTGTTTTTTTTTTCCAACAATCAGCCTGCTTGACACTAGTTCTGGACTCCATGACTCCACAAGCACAACAAGTAGAGTAAAGGCAAAGGTTCCTGGGTCGTTGATCGGAGCAAGGTTCATGAGCACGCAGACAGTCAGAACAGCCAAACAAGACCAACGTGGCAAGGCAAAAATCCAAAAAGTCACTGTTCATATTTATTTTTCTGTCGTGATACAACTCCCAACCTTGCATTTTGAGGATCAGCTTGTTCACATTACAGTTGTGATGAAGCTTGGTCCTCCTGATTTTTTTAACGAAACCAACAGACTGAAAGGTGTGTTCTATGTACATGCTTAATGGAGTTATCTTGATGTGACTGTTGGTATTTGGATATAAACCTGGAGAGCTCATTTTCTCAAAGCTGAATTTACATTCGTTTGTAGTCAGAGAAACACATTTTTAAAGCCATTGAAGTCCAAACTGAAAGATATATAGCCAATGACTAAAAAAAAGTTTACTCCATCTATAAATGGTCAATATTCTTACATGCAACATCTTGTTTAGTTTTTTTTACAGACCAAAGTAGTACTTATTTTTTTCTCTTATTGATGATTCAAGGTTACAGCTTTAGTTGAATAATTATCACGTTTAAATCTATCAAATTCAATACAATGTTCAATTTCTCATAGGTATTATAGTTAATACTAATAATAAACATATGGTACAATAAAAAAAGACAAAAATAAAAAAATAAACTAAATTAATTTAGTGTGCATTACAATAGGCCAGTGACAGAGACTGACGAGATTTGACGAGTCAAATCTAAGGACACATATTTTATGTTCATATACTGTACATGTAACTTTCCATAGTACTTGTGACATGGTCACAGATTATCATTTTGCCTTAGGTGACTCGTTGTCAATCTTCAAGAGAGTGAGTCTGCCAGGGAGAGCAGAGAGCCAAAGTAGAGATATGGATGCATGAGTGTGAGGCATATAGAGGTGGAAATCACAAATCACTTTGCTGGTTTGAATCATTAAGTTTAGTTCAGTTTATAGAGTACGAGTCACTGAATATGTAGTTTGTTCACTTTTCTTCTTGAGCTAAGTGATCCCATAAGCAATGTGGCTTAAAAAACTTCAGTTGACTTTCCAGAAGAAAATAAAACAAGATTAAATATAGGATTCAAACTTCTTTGATGACAATCACCTATTTAAAGGCTGCGTATCAGCACCCAAGTGACACAGAATCCAAGAGGAGCAGCATATACATCACACACTGTCATCAGGTAAGTAGAATTTCCTTTGGATTACACAATCAAAAGTAAACCATTTTATCACATTTCAAATTAATATTCATAGGTCAGAGTACTATGATCAAACTCAAAATATCTCTTGCAGATTTTCTTAGCTAAAGAGCCTTTAGTAGGGCTCTAACTTTGTTTATATACACTTCAGTACATACAGAATCTCAGCTCTCAGGCACTTCAGTACATTAATCAGTAAGCAAATGCATCACTATTTAAAGGCACTTAAGTACATACAGCACATAGTGAACGCATAAGTGTTTTATTTTGTACAGGCTTTACTTTGGTTTGCCCCATTGAAGCTCACCTGAGACTGATCTTTACACCCACTGCTGAAGTACAAGGCAGCAAACACACACTGTAACACACCTGTACTACCAGTGTTCATCTCCCTTTTTCACTCAGCCACCTTGAGCACAGACACAGCACTCAGTGAAACATTTTTAATCCTCCAGCGTGAGATGTGTCCTTTTAGTAATCCAGTCAAAGCTTTTCATTTCCTGTTTCAGCCTTCTCTCTCCTTCTGCTTTTCCTGGTGCTTGAGAGAGACTTGGCAGCGGCCAATTAAACTGTGGTACCATACCATGAAGAACCTGACTGGTGCTGATTAAAGCACAAATACATATATATATATTGACCGAAATTGTTCAGGCCAAGTCATATTCCCTATCCACAATTTGTAAAAGAACTTACAGAATAGTCCTCGACACCTGCTAAACAAACAAGCATGATATGTTCAATTATGAGATTTCAGCACCACCCCACATATAATGATTACTGCTGTTCTCTAATGCAACCATAAAGTTGTATAAAGGCTTTATCCTAAACTTTATTTAAATACTCAAGACCAATAGTGTTTTAAGGTAAAAAGATGCTTTTGAAAAGCTTTCTGTTGTGAGTTTGCTCTTACGTAATTTTGAAGCTCCTTTCAATCTATGAAATAAAACTTTTTCATACTTTTTCTTTTGTTCCGTTTTTAGCCTGACAAATAATCATAGCTTTTCAATGCATTTGTTTTTAGATATGGTATAACAGAAACAAACATGTCATGTATATATCTGTATTTATCTCATGTGCCCCCTGATCGTCTGAAAAACTCATGAGATGTGTCACTTTTTAGAAATAAAGTCAGCATGATGGTTGTTAGAGCATTCCGCCTCACAGCAAGAAGGTCCTGGGTTTGATTCCTGACTAGGGCAGGGTCTTTCTGTGTGGGTTTTGCATGGTCTCCCTGTGCTTGCGTGAGTTTCTGCCAGGTGCTCCGATTTCCCCACCATCCTAACATGTATGTTAGGTTCATTCTTTGGTCAGTGACCTGACCAAGGCACTGGCTTCGATCTAGATTTGGTCCCCAGGTGCTGTACAGTGGCTGCCCACCATACCTGAGTCAAATGCAGACAAAATGTTTTACTATGATGTACTGAGTATGTCTGTAACAAATAATGCTTCTTCTTCTGGAGGTAGCTATGTTTGCCACAGGAGATTCAGGAGAGTCAGGACCCTAGCTAGCTCTTAGGACTATTCATTTATTTTCTCTGTTTCAGGCTATACACTAACTCTCCTGTCATTTCAGATCCTGCCACACCTGCAATCACCTCATTCCTTTCACCTGGTTTTCCTCGCCCATCTCCTCACCTGCAGCCCATTTCCTCATTTACTCTTAGTATTTATTCAGGCCAGTTGCACTAACTCTTGGCCAGATTGTCTAGTGTGTTTGCATTGTTGCATTTCTTTATTCTCCTGACTACCTGTTTTGAACTTTGGACCCTGATTCATCGGACTTCCTTGTTGGATAAGTTTGCTATTGGACTGATTTTCTGTTTTTTGACTCCTGCCTGATTCCCAGTAAACTTAAATTCCTTGCAACTGTTTGTTCCTGTGTCGTGCTTTGGGGTTCAGATTTGCTACCAGTCCTCACAGATTCAGTGGTTGTATGAGTCACAATTCATATCTATATTAAATATTTTGGAAGAAAAAAAGACCTGTGGCTATAGCCCAATAGCCAGGCCCTAAACATGACTCTGGACTAGCTTCAATTCTGGGATGACAGAGATGACTTTACTTGTGGTTTCTATCTTTCTTTCTTTCTTTCCTTCTTTTTCTTTCTTCAGTATCCACCTGGAATGAAAATTATAGTGAAACTTATAGTGTCAGTGGACATTTCGAAATGAGCTGTACTTCTCTGGTTAAAGTCTTTGTTTGCTGTATGATTTGCACAGCTCTGTGGTATTGTCCTCATGTGACATTACAGCTCTTCTGTCTCTTATCTCATGTAACCTTTATTTCCACTCCTGTTTGTCACTCTCCCTCCCTCTCTAGTCTGTTCACCTGTCCATGTCTATATAACATCCCTGGTTGCAGTGGTCACTCTGTTTCTCTCTTTCGTACCATGAAAGTATTACCAGTCCTGGTGCTGCTGTCCTCAGCAGTGCAGCTTTGCAGCACTGCTCCAGCTTTGGAGCCGTTAACATGCAGCGAGGATATTGGTGCCGGGGCAGCACGTCTGGCAATGCATCACATCAATGAGCACCATGACCATGGCTACAAGTTCAGACTCAATGAAATCCAAGGCAACAAAGTAGAAAAGGTATGGGAACCAGATTTGAGCAGTAATTACACAAATTTGCTCTACTAATAGGTCCATTCTTTAGGTTCTACTACTTTTGAGTATTTCCATTTTAGACATTCAGTCTTCAGACATTCACTTTTACTAAAGCTGTACATTCTAATCAGCATGAGTCATCTAAAGAAAAATGTGTTAAATTTTTTATCTTTTTAATGATAAAATTAGTGATATTAAAAATTGTCACTCCTGATTCTTTTATTGATCCCCAGGCGCACTATTTTATCAAGTTTTATGCCAGTCGCTTCAAATGAGCTTTTAATCACTGACACACCTCAAATGCTCCTCAAGCTGTTTCTTTGTGACTTAACTGTAACTGACCCTTGTTTGCCTTCTATGATCAATAGTTATTTGCACTCGGGCGGTCTCTAGAATATTTGGGACCGCCTGTGTGCAACCACTTAATAAAAAATCCGGAAAATTACAAACCAATCTCAAAACTGTTTATTGCAAAACTCCTTGAGAAGAAGGTCTCCTCACAACTTCTTGAAGCACTGGAACAAAACAACATTTATGTAATTCTAAGACTGTGCTTATTAGAGTAACAAAAATGACCTTTTAAACACAGCTGACACTGGTCAATGTTCCATCCTGGTACTGCTAAAAATTATTTGCAGCCTTTGACACTGTTGACCACAAGATTCTGATCTGCAGAGCCCCCCATGAAATGCCAGCTTAACGCGGTCGAGAGGTTTGTGTGCCCCTGTGATCCTGGGAGCTGTGTTGTCGGGGGCAATAGCCCCTCTTAGGGTCTCCCAAGGCAAAGTAGACTCAGGGGAGGGGCCAGACGAAGAGCGATTCAAAGACCCTTTATAAATCGACCAACAAGGAGCTGCAGCACCTCATCTGACATACGAAAACCGGGGGCCCCTTCTGAAGCCAGACCTGGGAGGGGAGCTCGCCAATGAGCGTCTGGTGGCACAACCCAAACAAACTACATGGAGCCGCCACCCAGTGGGCCCAACACTGCAGGGAAAGGCATTGGGGTCGGGTGCATTGTGAGCCGGGCGGCAGGCAATGGCGGGGACCTAGTCGTGCTGACTCCTGGTGGCACAGACTAGTTCTGGGGGTGTGGAATGGTAAATCATAAATATCCTGTATTTATATAGCGCCTTTCTAGTCAGCTTGACCACTCAAAGCGCTTTACACTACAAGTAGTGAATCCACTGTGGGGTGTCTGTGGCTCAGGTGGTAGTGCAGTCGCCCAGTGATCGGAAGGTTGGTGGGTCAATCCCCGGCCTCTGCAGTCCTAGTGTCCTTGAGCAAGACACTGAACCCCAAATTGCTCCCTGCGTGTGTGAATGATTACCGCCTCTGATGAGCAGCGGTGATGCCACATGTGTGAATGGGTGAATGCTGACTTGTAGTGTAAAGCACTTTGAGTGGGCAAGCTGACTAGAAAAGCGCTATATAAATGCAGGACATTTCACCACAAAACTCAGGTGAGGGAGTTTTTTTATCTAGTACAGGTGTTGCAGCTACTTGGCACATGGCACTGGTCACACCTGCTATCCATCAGGTAATCAGGGGAGAAATGCACTCACCCAGTTTCCCAGCAGCATGGTGAATCAGTTTTGAACAGAGGAGTGAGGAGATAACATCGCTCTGACATCCAAGAGGCTGGTAAGGAGATCCTCGGTTCAAGTGAGTCTACAGTGGTCGAAAATAACACAATCATGGAACAATATTGGATACTATGGAACTGTTGTGGCTCACCTGGACTCACTCTCTCTAGCCCCACCTAAAGAAACTAACCTGCATTGCTACTGGCGAAAAGCTGGGTCCTATACATGCATGCCTCAGCTGCAACTCTGAAGCCCTTGGATTCTGTTCACTCTGCTCTAAGATTTATTACTGGTGATAATTATAGAACTCATAATTGTGACCTGTATGCTAAGGTTGGATGGCCCTCTCTCTCTGTAAGGCGTGATAGACACTGGATTTTATTTATTTATAAGGCCCTTATTGGTATTTTAACTCTTCACATTACTTCAATGCTGTCTTTAAATGTGGGCCCTCATCAAACCTGCTCAAGTGATTGGATTACGCTGCAGGTGCCGGCTGTTTTTACTGAGCTTGGAAAATCCAGTTTTTCTCATCGTGCCCCTGCAACATGGAATAACGTGCAGAACAATCTAAAGCTCACCTCATTTTTATCCTTGGAGCAATTTAAATCTTTAACTGTATCACATTTTACTTCCAGATGTACTTGTTTTAGTTGATTAATTTGCTTTAAATTTTTAATGTTTTTATTTATTATTATGGGTTTTATTTACTTTTTGGTGGGTTTTTTTGCCACTTTTATGTAAGTTTTTCATCGAAGTTTCTTTGTGTCTAGGAGCTTCTTTTTTTTAACTTGGCTACATTGTAAATGAAATCTCTACCTAATTATATTTCAGAGTTAAAATAAAGGTGAATAAAATAAAATAAAATAAAATAATGGACTTACAGTATATTAGAGCCTTGCCGGTTGACGCCAAGCAATATGCTTCCCAAAGCAGTCCAGAGACAGTGGATGCCCTGATAGCGCTGTTAGGAAAACACCAGGTTACAGTGAAGCTAATGTGGGGCAGTCGTGTGGAGAGCCCAAGACCAAGCCCCCCTGATCCCAGAGGAGACAAACAGAGGCTGAGGAAGTGTGACCTGGAGGCCCCTACCCAAGCCCAAATCACTCACCGGGGGCAACCCAGCCCAACCCAATAGCCTCGACCTCTGGTAAATCAGTGCTGTCCAAAGTGCTTCACCTGTGGCCAGGAGGGCCATTTATCATGGAACTGTCCTGTCAATGATGAATCTGCAGTATGCCTACAGCTGGGCTATCACCACTTGCTTGGCCCATGAGGGTACAAATGCCCCTAAGCTTCCTGTTAAAAAAGAGGCCATGACACCAAGGCGCTACTGGACTATGGTAGTTATGTTGTATCCTAAGGCCAGAACTGACAACTGGCCCACTCCCCCCCCCCCCCCCCCTTTCCAGTCTCCTGCATTCATGGGGATTCACAGAGTTACCCCACTACCCATATCAAGGTACATACCACAACGGGTACCTTCAAGGTTATGGCTGGGGTGGTGGTGGAAAGTTTGCCAGTACCTGTACTGAGGGCAAGACTGCCCAATTTTTTTGGCATCTGTGGGTCCACAGTATATGAAACCATGCAAGGAAGAGGCCCCAGAACACCCCCAAAGCTAAGCTGGTACATGCCTGTGCAGCAACTTCTCGGCTTGTCCCTTCATCAGGAGTAGAGACACAGGAAGATATTCCTGCCACAGCACGGGCACGGGGGGGGACCCAAGGCCAGATGAAGCCTCATCTGATGAAGTATCTCCTGACATTTTTGCTGAATTCCCCCTAGCAGAAGGGAAAAAGGAGGTCAGCAGGGCAGTTTGGGACCGCCCAGTTAGAAGACCCCAACCTGGAACAAGCCAGGCAGGACCTGGTGGTAGTCCAGGTGAAACTTGTTGAAGGGGTGGGTGTTATCACATTTCCACATTTTGCTGTGAAAAATGGCCTCTTGTATAGGGTGGTTGAGTTGGGGGAACTCATGAACAGCTGGTCCCAAAATGTTATGTTCCAAAAGTCTTGTACCTAGCTCATTCACATCTGCTAGGACCTCACCTGGGGTGGTGAAGACCTATGACAGAATTCTGAAACGCTTCTTCGTGCATAACTATTGGAGACATGACTGCTTGTTGCAGCCCTGGTAGCTTAGCCTACCTAACCTAGCCTACCAGTTCAGCCTTACCACTGCAGTCAACCCAACCTCTTAACCTGTGTTATCAGTCAAGTTTATTTGTCACATTAATCATATAAGGTATTATGGCTTGTGTTCAGTACAGCTGCTAAGGTAAAATTCAGGGCCATCTGCGGTCAGATGACTGAGACCCTTTACAACTGAGAGGCAACTGAAAAGCCTGATTTCTGTCTCTCTTAAGAACGTTCACTTATACTAAAACAAATACTGAGACAGATGTATATCTCCGAAAGGTCTCTTTATTTAACGATACTCACTCAACAACACAGGCAACACTAACATTGGACAGAATTAGGAAAAAGATAAACACATTCATTTGAGAGGTAAGCATACCTGGTGCTGGCAGGGCCATGCTTGTTTTTTATAATTTGAATGTGAATTTGTTTGAAAATTAATTTAATGTTTATTATATATATATAATGGATTTTGAGAAAGAAAAACAAACCGGAGCTACTTGCATGCAAAGTGATAGAATTGTAATAAGGAATTAGATGTAGGCCTAATCGCGGCTGTTTATGGTTATTATACAACAGCTAAAAACCAATCAGATTGCTTGATTTGAGCTATCTGTTTTATTAAAATGAGGAATACTGAAAAACAGTGCGATATGTTGCTCAATAATGGGTTTTCCTTGATCTGACCTTTTCAGCTATCAGTTGCTACAGTTGTCACCACCATCTATGGATGCGGGCATGGTAGGCTACGCCTGATCTCTGATGAGCATTATAAGTAATAAAAGGAAACAACCTTTTGTTTTCTCATGATAACGAGTAGATTATCTTGTTATCGTGAGAAAACAAGGTTTGCTAGCTCAATAATGCAATAATTAACTGACATAATAGCATTGAAAAAATAAATTGACTTATGGCCATTCCTGGCTTCTGTGTGGAATAGCTACTTTTACTTAAGAAAAATGTCCATCTTGTATAAGGGTAGTAGGGTCACCTTTATAATACCTAAATAATTGTGAATGCACTTCCTCTGTTGGTTCCAGGTTGATGATGGCTGTAACATTGAGCTGCAGTTGAACCTTCTGGAGACAACGTGCCATGCTGTCAACCCCAAAACTTTTGAAGACTGTGAGATCCGTGGAGAGGCTGACCGAGTAAATGCTAAACAAACTTTTGTTTAATCCAGTTCTCCTTAGGGTTAGGGTTAGCAATACCATCTAGTCATATTCATCCAGAAGGTGGACATACTAATTTTGACATCTTTTCTGTCATGGAGATAGGGGGTATCTACAGTAAAATGTCATCTTGGTCTCTGTTCCTGTGTAGGCGGTGATGGCCAACTGCACCGTGATGATGAATGTGAAAAATAGCGATGCCAAAGTCACCAAGTATGAGTGTGGCACACAACAAGGTGGGCTTCTCTTCTGTTATATATGTTATTTGCCCTACTGCAAAACAGAACACTGACAGTGAAAAATTTGCAAAACCCCTGGACCCAGTTATTAATTTCTACAATTTATGTGCCTGGCAACTACATAAGGTTAAGGTAAGGTTAAGATACTGATTTAAGGTGAGGCAACAACTAGGAGTTTTTCAGCCTTCGTAACTTTTAACCTTACTGTTGGCCTGGGGAGGTCAACAATGTACTACATGCAGAAGTAGTGGCTACACCTGATTTATCAGAGTGAGTGATAGTCAGTGATAATTCAAACGTTTAATGGCCCACAGTAGGTCCTCTTGATAGAGGGACATTTTGATCAGAAAACACAGTGACATACTTACATGTTTCGTTAAATGTTTGGTTTACAGCAGAGTATATCTGGTCCAAGGAGTGTGAAAACATACCAAAAGCCTCCCATATTAATTTGTCATAACTGAAAGAAGTCTTTAAATTCAATCTGATCTTTTTGTTGAACTGACAACCTTAGTCTATAATTTATAACTAAAAGTTAGAAAGAAAGCATGCTGGCGGTGTATTAAACAGCATCAGATCTTATGTAGTTACACTTGATGCAAATCAGATTAACTATGGCAAGACTAATTATGATTTGAATATTATTCACATACTGTGCATGTACTGTGAAACCCTCAAAAGCCAGCTGATTCATAACAATAATGTGTGTGTCTATGTGTGTGTGTGTGTGTGTGTGTGTGTGTATGTGTGTGTGGTTAGTAAATACTGACATGGAGATGATGATGATCTGCCCTGACTGTCCCAAGCTGATCCCACTCAACAGCCCTGAAGGTCTCAAATCTGTTCATGAAGCTGTGAAAAAATTCAACCAGAACACCACCAACCAGCACATCTACATCCTGCAAGAAATCGGACGTATAAGATCTGGGGTACAGGAATGTGACACACACACACACACACACACACACACACACACACTGCATTAACATTTGTATCTTTGTGAATTCATATGGCTCAGTAATGTGTTCATAAGCTCACATTAAGTACATTAAAATAACATTATGCAGTAGCACATCTGTACTCCCTGCACCTTGTTATCCTTTCCCTGGTTTACTTTTTCTTTTTCTCTCTCAGTACATGATGACTGCAGGGATGAGCTATTATGCCGAGTTCTCTCTTGTGGAGACTCATTGCCCAAGAAGATCCAGAATACTTCCTGAGGCGTGCAAACCCCTCTGCCCTGACAGAGCTGTAAGTACAACTCATACATACAGAAGCTTATGTGTTTTAAAATAGTTTTTTGACAACACTATATTATATTGTTGTGGAAGATTATCAGTAAATGACTCTGAACACAATTAAACACACCAAAACACTGATAGGGTTAAAGTGAAATATATTGTAATTACAATATAGGAGACAAACAAACCTTTTTACCCGCAGTAGCAAGGACAGTCTCAGTGAACAAGCCTTACAGCCACCAGACAGACAGACAGACAGACAGACAGACACTTACTTACTGACTGACTTACTTACTTAGTTTTCTATGGTGTTCCAGCAGGCTATTTCAAGTAATGGGCCCCTTTGAAGAAAACAACATGTGACTAGGCCCCTTCTTAGAAACATCTGACCTTGACTTCAACGGTCAAGAGGCTAGACAGTCCTGATAGAAGTCTAGTAGTCTATTTCTTGCCAGCATGGCCTAGATCAAAAGCTCCATTTTGGCCATTTCCTTTTTATGGTATTGGTGCCTTTTTACAATGTGATGCATCGATCCACATTGTCCTCTCTGAGTAGGACCTTGTATGGACCTTTCCTATGTAGAGAGTGCCAATGTCGCCTCTTCTGATCTTTCACCAGGACCCAGTCTCCAGGCTGGAAGGGTTAGGCTGTTTCTCCCTCCCTCAGGGGCAGAGAAGGCCTGCTTTCACCTGGGCAGAGGTAGAACTCACAATATGAGTTAACTGCCTACAGTCAGCCACTAGGGCCTCATCTACAAGAATCTGATCAGTGGGCGCACCTCTGTACAGGTTTTGGCCCATCGGCATAACTCTGCCTGTCTACAAGGGAAGGCCTCTATCCACTTAGAGAACATATCTAAACCAACTAAGCAGTATTTATATCCTTTTGCTGGAGTTAGCTCAATCAAATGCTGAAATAGACTGGTAGGAATAGGGAATTCTGATTGTGTTGTGTGACTTACCAATATTATGTTGAAATCAATCAATTCTCCTTTTGAAACATGATCTAATCCATGTGAGAGCTTAGCCATGTAGGGAAAGAGTTGTTTAGGTAACCAAGGCTTACCCTAATCATCTAACAAAACAGCCACTTGAGATAGAAGTAAGATGGCTTCAAGAAGGTTGTTGACAAGCTGGTGATGCTGAATAGTTGTTCCTTGTGAGGTAATGTGGAACCAGAACCTTCAAAGGAGTATAAGCCAAAAGAAGAAGAAGCCGTTACAGCCACTGCAGTTGCAGCCACTTCTCTGGAACAAGGAGAAAGCCCCCCCCC
>JBBPCS010003632.1:0-12090 GCA_037974645.1 Hollardia meadi
GTTTGTGAAAGGTCTTAATTTTAGTTGATTAATAAATAATCAAACTCATTGAATTGTGTAGCATCATTCCTTTGCATTGTCAAATCACATTGTATCGCATCGAATTGCACTGTGTTGAATCACATTGTGTTGAATCGTATTGCATCGTGATTGCGGTGTGAATCGTATCGCAACGGTAGTTGCTGCATATGTATCTTTAATGCATCGGATCGTTGACATTGTATCGAGTTGCATATCGTATCAGCCTCACACCAGAGATGCCCAACCCTAGTGTGAATAAGTAGGAGACAGAGTTGTAATGGGAGAGAAGCACAGTGAAGAAGAGCTGCTTTGAACCCCCCACACTCTGTTTGGTTTCACTTTCAAATCCACTGGGCTATAATATAAGAGAACAGTGTTCAAGGATGACAGAGGAGCTTTTCGGAATAAAGCCGTTATCCTTGCTTGAGGTCTGCTCCTCATTGACATGAGACCCCAGACCACATTCTTCATATTTTGTTAGCTGATGGATGGTAGATCATTCAGCTTTGTAGGAGACTGATGATGAAATTTAAGTTAGTTTAAATCAGTTTTTTTGCTTGACAAGAGGGACTGCAGGTTTAAAACCTGCGGCCAATGGAAAGGTCAGGGGTGATCATGAAGACGAGACTGTTTGTACAGATACCCTTGTGTGAAATGTGAAATGGAAACATTAAACCAGCTATAATTTGCTGGTGTTTACTGCAATTTTATCTGCAGGTCATACCTGACCAAGACGCAAGAAATGAAGAGCTTGAGCTAATGATACAAGAGTTGAGAGGTGTGCTTATGATATATGGAATGTGTCAGAAAGTCCACATGCTGGATTTGTCAGGACAGGTAAGTCATAATGGCTCTCAAGCTCTAGCGCATTCATCTTTGACACTTCGAAAGTGTGTTTAGATAACTACAAAGGATCCAAAACAAGTGGAAAGGTGTCAGACATTTTGGTCCACCATGTCATGTACACATTCCTCAAGCATATTTAACATTTGTCAATTTTAGGGGTTGCCCACAGGAGCAACCTCTGCCCTTGCCTTCAGCAGTCCACCTCTGTAAATCAGTAAAGATCTGGAGAAGCCCGATGGGGTTGAAGAGCACAACAACTCCTGGGTTTAAGCCTCTAATCTCATCAGCGTGGTTTAAAGAAAACCAGACAGGTTGAATTTTTTGCGATGCTTTGATTTTCCCAAGGGGCAAGCAGCGTGGAACTCTTTTCTCAAGCTCCTATTGCTGGAGGGTTAAAGTGCTTTGCTACGGTTCCACCAGCAGCTGCACACAACTGCTTCTATAGTTTAACGCTCATAGTTTTGGTAACCTTATCAGTCATAAAGGCCACATCTTCAATGTTCTGTATACCACATTCACTGCAACTAGTTGTCACACTAAAGTCCTGCATGTCAGAACAAAAGAAATGGGCATGTCGGCCACACCTCTCACCGAACCAGAAACAGCTGTTATATTGCTCTTCTCAATGCCACCAGGCTCAATTGACAAAAACAGTAATTTTACCTTGCAGGTAGTAAAACAACTCAACAGAAACAATATAAAACTCACCAAAACCGTCTTGCTTTATTTTCCACTGTCACCAACTGTGGTTGGGTTGAACTAAACCCCTAAAGGAACAGTTCACCCAAAAATGAAAATTCAGTCATCATCTGCTTATACACATGTCGATGGAGAGTTGGGTGTCCAAAAAAACATTTATGGGGCTTCACAGCAAATCGGAGTTGCAGCACACTCCTAAACAACTGAAGAAGCTGGGGACTTAAAACATAAAAAAGGAACAAAAAAGAAATACTCCATACAGCTCGTCTGCTGTAAACCAGGTCTCCCAAATTAAAATCCCAAATTGATCTAAAAAGACGTTATTTACACCCTTTTAAGTCGAAACCTTCACTGTAGTGCCTAAGCAAGTGTTAGCGCGCACCCTGTCTGAAGTGGGTGCACAAGCTCGAACACGTGTACATACGCGGCTGAACAAGATCAACTTCAGCAAACCTCCCTTATGTTGTCTGTGACGCAAGCATCCAGGTAGCAGGTAAAGGTATGCAGAGATTGCAATGTTCTCATTGATCTCGTCAAGTGGTGAGAAAGACAATGCGCTGTGCCAACCGCAAAAACCCCTTCAGGAACAAGAGCTCCAGGTGCTGGCCTGGCGCCCAAACTTTCCAGATCTCAATCCGATCGACAATCTGCAGAATGCGCTGGAACAGGAAGTCCTGTCAACATAGGCCCCACTTCGGGACCCAAAGGATGTGCTGCCAACATCCTGGTGCCAGATACCCAAGCCCCCAGAGGCCCATACCTCGACAGCTCAGGGTAGAGTTGCCATGATTAGTCGATTAATCAATCGAAAGAAAATTAGTTGCCAACTATTTTGATAATTGATGAATAATTTTTTCAAGCCAAGATGTCAAACATTTGCTGGTTCCAGCTTCTTAAATGTGAGGATTTGCTGCTTTTCTTTGTCATTTCTGACAGTAAATGAAGATTCTTTGGGTTTTGGACTATTGGTTGGACAAAAGAAGCAATATGAGGACATCACTTTAAATTCTGGGAAATTGTGATACATGTTGTGTAAAATATTTTGACATTTTATAGAAAAATGATTAATCATGAAAATAATCTGCAGATTAACCGATAATGTAAATAATCGTTAGTCCTTGGCGGAATATGGGAGACCCACACAACACTAGGCAGGAGGTTTTAATGTTGTGGCTAAATGGTCTATATAGGCACTAGGGCTCAGCAGTGTCAAACATTGTGTAAAAGTGAACACAGGTTTCCCCATGTTTCCGTATGTAGTTTTCAATCCACTCTGCAGGTGACGTGTTACAGTTGAAGTGGAAGAGTTTGCACAGGAAGGTAATCTGCCCTTCAAGGATTCTGAATAAGAAAAGTAAATATTTATTATAATAATGACAGCAATCCCCAATCAGTAACTGGAGTGACAGTGTGTGGGTTGTGTCATTTAGTCTCAGGATGTTTATTTTGAGTATATTCAGTAATGTATGAGGCATGACTACCTGTCCATCTGGGTGACAGTTGAGAAAAACACAGAGCGAATGGGTCCTTCCGCACGCATAGAAAAGAAATGAAGTAATAATAAAATCTGATTACAATCTGCATGCAGCTGGGTCCTTCACTCCTTCACTTCACAAGAGCTTCAGTAACTTTGTTCTTGGAGCCTGAGTGTGACCAGCTGACGCAGACAGCTGATGTTTTAATATTAACACACCGAAAACCACACACATCCACACACAGAAGTCTGGAAACATAATCAATTCTACACCTATGTTTCCACATGGATGTTAGCAGACTTTTTTTTTCTTTTTGTTCCAGTCAAAGATTGGAGAGAAAGATTTTTATTTTTTTTCAGCGAGCAGACGAAGGAGGAGGCGGCTGCACTTTTCTCATTATTTTCTCGGACGCCTGCCAAAAGTGGTGCCCAGCGAGCCTCCTCCTTTTTAAGCCCAGGGAGTGGAGCAGATTTTGGAGGCAGTGGAGGGGAAGCCCTGCAGAGCTGCATGCACAAAGAGGGGAGCTGCTGATGTGAAACACACTGTAAGCAAACTACAAAGCCAGACCACAACCCCCCCACCCCACCCCCCCATCCTCAAAAATCTCTTTACAGCTTCCCGCTGCCCACTAAAACCCCAAGTGGTTGCTAAGGCAACGCTCCTGAAGAACACTTGAAAACCTGATGATTCTCAAGCAGGTTCTGTATGTTATAAGGAGTGTCTTTGTTCTACGACTTCTAAGTGGATTTATGAACGTTTAATAAAAATGGAAATCGGGAGTTAATGATGAGGAAGTGGAAGTCACACTGAATCTAAAAATATGTGTCCCGTGTGTGCTCAGATTTAAGCGAGTTATGACACAGAGGAGTGTTAATGGAATTGTAGATGTTTAGAAATTCCCATTTTTTTCTCACCCTTTTAAGGTCCTCTCATCCATGTTGGCCTGACAGCTGAAGAAGATCATGTGATCAGATCGCTGCTGCTGTTTCTAAAGTGAAGAATTAACCTTAACCTTAAAAATGTGACATAATTTTCTGCAGATCACTAAATAGTGACTTCAGACAAACCCTCCTACTGTGGGCCATTTCAGAGACACCGTTAGAGGAAACCGGAGTTGATTACAACTTGGGTGTTTTTTGGCCCTGGCAATCAGTTCTGACAACAAAAGTAATTCTCCACCTCTGCTAACCGACGTCCTGGAGGAAACCCCTTTGTGATGAGTGCAATGTCATCATGACCAGCAGAACTGATAACCAGGCAATAAACATAAAGTTTAGAGTTTTCCTTTAACAGTGTCTATGAGATGGAACATAGCAGGAAGTATACTATCTATAGAAATGATGGCTTATTGTACACCTCTTGACCAGTGATTGACCGATACTGATCATTAGTCATCCAGTAGTGGATCTTATTGTCAAAGTTTTGAATAATCAGTGATTGAAACTAAGTACAATTTATTTAAGTACTGCCAAGTAAAATACAATTGTGAAGTATTTTACTTGAGAATTTATATTTGTTGCTACTTTCTACCTCCACTTCACTACATGGAAGCAAATATTGTACTTTTTACTCCACTACATTAGTTTGATAACTTCAGTTACTTTGCAGATTCAGATTATTAATACAAAATCCTATTACGTATCACTACTGTTATAAACAAGTACTGGCAATTGGACAAAAAACTAAAATAAATAAATGACAGAGACGCTGAAAAAATGCTGAATATCGGACCTATGTGTTGTGTTTGCATCCAGCTGATGACCTCTTCCTCCTGACATAGACACATATTACACCGGTCAGCCACAACATTAAAAACCACTGACAGATGAAGTGAATGACATTGTTCATGACAACAGTACAATGTTCTAGTGTTAAACCCTGGATCCTGGTATTCTTGTGCATGTTCTTTGACCCATAAAACCCACCCAAACATTGTTTCAGACAAAATAAATCCCCTCATGGAATATTGCACTGTAGCGAGATGATCAATGTTATTCATTTCAACCATCAGTGGTTTTAATGTTGTGGCTGATCAATGTGTATCCTCACTTTTCCCGACTTCTAAAATAGTCCAACAGTTTTCCTTTTCCCTGACAGTGCAATGTGCTGCTCTGATTATTTACTGCAAAGGAAGCATACGATGTAACGAGTTCATCTGAATCAGACAGATCCTGACACATGTCATCCTTTTGTTGTTATTGATAACAGGATAGTCATCTTAAATTAACTCCTCACCATCCATCACTGACATCAGCAGTAACACCTGATCAAACAAACTGTATGAACTGTCTCGTTTGACAATAAATAACATTAGTAATTTATCAGACAATCCTGGCTAACACCCTTTCTGCTTCCTCAGGGGGCTCCGAGCATTTCTTTCTGTTCTAAATACCCGCTGACAGATGCATGGCAGACCGCCTGGACTCACTTCCTGAGATGGAGCTTTGCTGTTGGAGGCCCACAGTTAGTGCACAATACCTGCCGGTCATCAGCTGGCTCCTGGACGGGCTGCACAGCGGTTGCACGTAGTAATTCTCCAGTTTGACTCCCTGCGCTGCCAGCCGGTCCAGAGTGGGCGTTTTGATCTCGGAGCCGTGGTACCCAACATCCCGGAAGCCTTGGTCATCCACCAGGATGAATACGATGTGAGGCTGGGAGCTCGGCTTGTCAAACTCATCCCCTCGGTTTTGCGGCTCGGCGCGCCAGTTGTCCCACGACGACTGAACGCTCCACGTCTGCGACACGATGAAGCTGAGGAACAAACCCAGCGGGACCCACAAGATCAACATGTCTCTGCGGGATTCGGAGCTCCAGGCGCGGTTGCTGTCGGTCGGTGGGACGGCGGGTTGCACATGTTCAGGGGGAACAGCAGCACTTGGGAATCGGGTTCACTCAGTCCACTGACAGCTTTGTGGCAAAAAAAATAAAAATCCACGTGTAAACCAAATCAAATCTCCTGATCTCGAGTGTGCATCCTGCAAACCTGCACAAAGTTCTCAGGTTTGTCTCTGATCCCCCCCACCACCCCCCCCCACCCCCCACCCCCACCGACTGTTTGTCAAAAGACGCGCAGGACTTCCACAGCAGCAACAAATCGTGAAGCAGCCGGTGCACTGAGTTCACAGCAGACATCCTCCATCCTGTCACACAGCGGCCCCTCCGCGATCAGAGTTCACCGAGGACTGAGGACGAACACTGGCTGCCTTTCTGAGGGGGCAGGCCCATGTGTGCGTCCTCTGCACACCCCAGCTCTGTGCTGTGCGGCGATGCGTTCACGAGCACCTCGAAAACCTCTGCCTCCAGGGTTGAGTTGGCGGTAACGCGCCACACGGCTGGCATGTGGTCGCTGTTGATCAGTTGAAAACTATGTTCTACAATAAAAAAGAGCAATAATTTATTTTATTATGTCACATTTGGGTTTTTTTCCCCCAGAAGCCTAATTTGTGACTACATTATTCACATTTACAGTTTTTCTCTTGCACTTTGGCTCAATTCTTGATTGTCTTTCAAGTTCAAATCTCCAAACAGTTCAGTTTGTTGCTGTCAACAGATGTGAATATCTCGCTCATTCAAGCAAACTGCATGTGGTTTGGCACGCGTGTGCAAAAATTGTAATTGTCTAGAGTTCGCACAATAACCACTTGCACGTGGCTCGCTCATCAAAACTGCCGGGTTGATTCTCAGTGAAAAAACATTCGCTCAAAATGAGCCATTCAGTTATTAAAATATGTTAGACATGTACAGTCCATAAATATCTATGACAGGAATGTTGTCTGCTGAATTCTCTAATTACCTGCCTGGTAACACTAATTAACAAGGTCAACCAATCACAACATTTTCTGCAAATTTTCTGTTCACTCTATCAAAGCAGAATTTTCTGTTTACAGTACATGTGACATTGCTTCACAAATAGGTTCACTGTATACATACAAATGTATGGTGGCCGAGAGAGCTCAAGGCACTGCAACTTAAGAAAACACATGCAAATAGAAAAAACACTAGCAAATTTAAAAAAAACAACAATCTTTTTTGTGACCATTTGTGACTCTCAAAGTTATTGAAGTGAAAATGCAAAGGCTAGGTTAACAACAGATATCTGGCACTGGCTAATATCTGACTCATGCCATCACAATATTAAAATAAAGAGAAAAAAATGTATATTTTAGTAAGACACGTGTGTCCCACTCACTTTTTAGTGTCACATTGAAACATCAATATCTGGTGTCATCTGTGCTACTTGCAGTGTGTTTCAATATTTGGTTGTTTTGTGAGTGTTTGCAGTGCACGTGTTGTCAAATTGATGAAGATGTGTTTTTTTTTAATTTGCTAGTGTTTTGTCTATTTGCATGTGTTTCCTTAACTTGCAGTGTGTTGAGCTCTCTCAGCCACCGTACAAATGACCATATCGTTACAAAACATGTAAACATACATAATAACTGTGTCTTCACTTCAGCTCCTCCACTGCTGTTTACTGCTAAACCATGGTATCTTTTTGGCTGACAAAAATCATTAAATTCTTAGCTTTAACTGATCTGGAATTTGTAATTGTACTGTTAACACCATCAATACTTGAGTGAAATGTTGTGACAGGGTTCAAGTTCAAGCTTGAGGAGCTTGAAATCCTGCTAGTTGCCAAAATTAACATGACCCAAAGATAGCAACAGATCAAATATACAGGAGCACACTACTATCCTGCTAATCGCTCTGTCAATAATCATCTTTATTGCTGGTCATCAGTCTTAAACACTGACTGAATGTGTCAGCGCTGAAGAGATGATAGATTTTGCTGTTTGACTGTTGCCTTTCAACAGAATTGACCTGTTTTCTTTGTGGCTCCTTTGTGAGTCGAGCTTTTTGTGTTTCTTTTCTGGATTTACACTCCTGAAACTGGGCATTTGATTTATGTGTTGTCCCTGGAGACAAGGCATTACATTACAAAAACAGCAGGGGAGATATATTTCACATCCTCTTTGGTGAAATGTAAGTGCACAGGGGATGAGTGATGTGTAGAGCTAAGGTTGCAAGGACAACATTGTGCAAACGTAGATTTTGAGACGGTTTTGTTTCACAGTTTTTCAAATAAAAGTTGTAATGAGCGAGAAATTGGAAAGAAACACGAGGAAATGTCAAATGATTATTTTCTTAATGATCCCATCAGCTGAAATATCTGCGACTCCAGCAAATGGCTTGATGATTTGGTGATGTGGCCTCGTGAACACATCATTCACAAAGGTTTGAATAGCCTGCACCAGTGGGTTCCAAGGACCCCCAGGTGGTCCCCAGCAGGAGAAATCATTTATTTTCACTATTCCTTCCATAAATAACACAATGATAGAATGTATGAATATTTTGTCATGGTTTCATACACTTTCTGTGATAAAGCATTTAAAAGCAACACTCCATAATTAACTTGTGTCTAAGTTTGGGCACCACTGAATTAGACAAAGAAAATAAACCACTAGCTTGAAAAATATATCCGATACTGTAGGCTACAGCTAAATTCATTCATTGTTACAGCACAACAGGCATCAATTTATAAATAGCCTACATTAAAAGAGGACTTGCCAGTTTCCAGCTGTATAGATTGCAGCTGCTGTCTAATTCCATAGCTGCAGATGCATTTCCTACTAAGACTAGAGGAACCTACAAAACCATGTAGGCAAGACGGGAGGTCGAGCTGAAAACTCCTGCCTGATTTGATTGCCTTGCGTCGCCTCACGTCGCCTGTGTCGGGCCCAAAATTTGCACTTGAACACACTGCAAAAACTGCAACTGACGGCCAACTAGCATGTACGTTCTGCTCCTGTGTGAGAGGAAATAACTATCCGTACCAGCAGGTAGCTGTAGTCTGTATTCAGTAGTCAAAAAGGAAAACTGGAAGACCCAGGACTCTGGATATACAAACCGTTGTTATGATAAAACGGCGTTAACGTTACCATTTTCACACCGCTCTCACTCACCACTGAAGACTGTTTCATAATATCCAGTTCCAGATGGCCATGTTGTTGTGAAAATATCCATGCATTGGAAGCATCGATGTAAAATGAGACGAGCCTTCTGTGGGTGCCCTCTTTACTTTAGTCGTTTGTCTACTTTGATCACTTCTGTTTTTCTTCTTGCGCACTGATTGGCTGTTCAGCTCTCATCGGTGGGCTCCGCCGTCAATTCAACATGCTCAATCGACCAAAAAGTTGCAGACAAGAGCCGATTGGTGGCAATAGTGCGGGACACACCACAAAAAACTAGGACCAGAGACCCTCATCAACGGCCCGACACTGAGGGCCGACCATGTGGTGGGTCCTAAAACAAACAAAAATCCAGCCAGATCATCCAGACAAGATGGTATTACTTTTAAATAGAATTAAAATGAATGGATTTATTTTGCTACAGCAAAAAATAAATATGGCAGAAAGGATATATTTTATCCTTATTTTATTTGAACAATATACCCATGTGCTTGTAATAAATAGAAAACTGTTGCAGGTAAATAATCACCTATCTGGACATCGAAAATGTCTTAGAAAAAGAGTTAAAAAGTGTCATAATCAACCACAGGATGATATCAGTCAATTTTGTTTTTGCGAGACTAGTTGGAAGCTGTCAACAGTATTAGCTTCTGTATTTAAAAGGCCCAAACAAAACTGAAGTTCTTGCAGGCTGGAGGGATTCTTCATGAGGAGCTGAGGACAACATTTGAGAAAAATGCCCCTTTGCCCTTTGCAAAGGGGCACAACACAGAACATAGTGGTCGACTGCCCGCCCAAAAACCCCAAAAAGGTGCCAAGTTTCCAGGTATGCAGGTAGTGTTTGTGCAAATATTGAAAAATCTTTAAAGGTAAATGTAGCCTAATGATTAGCATGAACAGTCCTGAGGTGTACGAAACAGGCTCCCTAAATATCAGGCGTGAATGTGTTTGTTGACTCACAGGTGATGCAGTAGCAGCCTCTACCTGGCGCTGCTCTATAACTGCCAATATTAGCGTGATCCCAGGCTGCTATATAAAGAGGCTGGCTGTGAGCCCCTGAATTGGCCAGGAGGTGTATGGGGGCCTCTGCAGTGCACCTGTGAAAGGCCCTCACATGCTATTTCTCTCGAGCTTCAGTGAATGCATGTGTGCACAACACACATGCACAGACACACCCAGCAAACCCATTTTCTGGCTGAAAAACAAAGTCGACCGATTGGAGTGTCCAGAGCAAACAGCAAGCAGGAGAGTGTCTCCAGCATGTCTGCACATGTTACCAGAGTGAGCGCAAATTCGGAATTACTGCACTGCATGCTGGAATGAAAAGTGTTCAGTTCCGCCTTTTAAATGAGTCCTCAGCATTGTGGGAGACGTCCTTGGTCATGCTATTACGGGGGGGGGGTTGATATCACCAAAAAACCGTTCAGCCCAGTCCAAGATGTGACCTCAAACTAATTCTCTTTAAGGAGGTGTGTGATCTCATGCTAAGTCACCACTCATCACCACAGCCCACTGTTACGAAGCAGTGGCACAGGATAGGAAGAGCCTGGCCTGGGCTTTTTGTGTGAGCGCGTGCCATTGAGCCCAACGGATGCCAGGACCCCTGTTTCCAATAAATCCTTTGTTTTTTGGGATGGTTGGATGGTAAAACAGCAGGAAAGTGCCCGCACACACTGCAGCCAAACCCCCTCCCTCAACCCGTTCTCGGCACACACTGGCAGGACGCTCTGCTGGCCCCCTGGTGCATACCTGATAGTTATCCTCCGCTGTAAACGCTCTATTGTTGGAAAGCATTTAGGAGGGTGGGTGGCGGATACCAAAGTTGCTTATGGATAGCCTAATTAAATTCCAGACATAATTGTTCAGCAGGAATCTCTTTAATGCTATGTGACACTGTTACTGCAGTGGTGCGGCAAGCTCAATGTCTACAAAGACTTTTTCAGCTCGACTGGGTTTTTTAAGAAAATCCTGCAGACATCAAAGTGCACTAAAAATAGTTTGTAATATCACTTTAATTCCACAGGCAGATAACCAGCTGTGGGGCTGATCTTGTTGTTATTAGTCCCATCTGTTGTTTAAGCGCTGCATATGTTACGTACTTTTACTCAGTATGTTAGTACTAGAGCTGAGGTTACAGCACTACCTGTTACTGTGTGGGCAGGATGGTTTAAATCAGGGGCTCTCAACCTTTTGTAACTAAAGGCCAAATTAAAGACAGAAAAATCATAACATGACCAAAAAGCGAGCTCGTTCCAAGGGAACATTAGCTAGCTGTGCTTATTTTATTTATTCTTGAATTCTTGAGCACATTTTGATATAAATATAATAATATATTTAATTGCAATGTAAAATAATAGCAGTAATCTAACCATTTGGCTGTATCACTGCCTCCGAGGCCCACTAGATGATGCTCTGAGGCCCACCAGTGGGCTTGGGATTTGCTGAAAACAATGTGTTGTATTAATATTTGTAGGCTTTGCAGTATGATGTTCCCCAGGCAGTAGCGAACCACATAAACTGACAGTGCTTCATTAATGTCAATGTAAGCTGCAACAGGAAACACCAACATAGTTACTTAAGCAGGCAATAGACAACTTTTTTTTTGCTTTATCTTATCATTATGAAGTAAATATATATTGCACAGTTTAATGTGCTGGATTTTTCACGGAAAAATTAAGGTTCAATTTATGGCACAAAGGAAGGGTGTCAGCCATTGTGAGACCAAAACAGGAGGAGGCATTGATCTCCCAGGTTGCTATCCCCAGGTAACAGTGGAACAAATAGAATAACTGTGGAACTTCTACCCTGAAAAAAGAAAAAGAACCTCGCTGATGGAGAAGGCGAAGAAGGAGAGTGATAGAAACTGAGGTTAAACAAGATCGTCAGTTGTCGGACGTCCATCATTCACTCAATGGAAAGTGTGTCGAAATCTGTTCTCTTGTAAATGTAAATGTCCTGTATTTATATAACGCCTTTCTAGTCAGCTTGACCACTCAAAGCGCTTTGCACTACAAGTCAGCATTCACCCATTCACACCCATTCATACACTGGTGGCAGTGACTACCTTGCAGGGTGCCACCTGC
>JBBPCS010003633.1:0-12090 GCA_037974645.1 Hollardia meadi
AGATGTCTGCCTTCTCTCCAATATAATGGAACTAGATGGCACTTCACTTGTGGAGCTCAAAGAGCCAAAAAAAAAAATACATTTGAAAAACAACATCATTGTCTCTTTCCAGAAATCATGACCTGGTTAAACTATCTAGATGGATAAATAGAACTACAGGGAAGAGGAGAAATATGTATTTTGTTTTGGGGGTGGACTTTCCCTTTAATCGTGGGAAATGGACTTGATGATTTCCTGAAGGCTGCTGTGTTGCAAGATTTTAAAACCATAGGACTTCCTGCTGATTGAATACATTTTCACATCTTCAAACATCAGACCACATTCGTGCCAATGTGAGCGTTTGTGGTCGTTTACAAAATGAAAGGACAAAGAAAGACGAAGACAATCAAACTGAAACAGAAAGCACAGTATCCAGCATACCTACAATGTTGTCGAGGGGAGCGATATGACCAAAAGAATGAAGTCTGGCTTGTTTTATTAGATTGAAGATGATTCACGATTAAATCAGCGATGTTCCTGCAAAATGCACAAAAACATGAATCATCATTTTTTAGGAACTTGATGCACAAAACGGCTGAGCAAAAATAATAAGACCTGCGTCGTCTGATCTGTGATGTGTGCCAGGATATCACCAGGATATCAGCTGATCAAGTGAACTCATCGTTGAGACGTGAAGAAGCAGATGTTTGGTTTGGTCGCATCAAACCAGCAGCAGTACAAAGACAAACTCTGCACACAGTGAACTCCTGTCAGATCTGAAGTATTCAACACGACCACAAACACTTGTGGCTTCTTTCTCAACCAGAACACATCTTAACATTTCTGCAGCTGTTTTCACGTGTTGTGGAGGGAATCAGTTTTCATGCACTGTTTTGTACAATGATCTGTGCTTTCATTGTCACCATGACTACAGAATAAAAATCAAGTCACATATTTACACCGAGCTCTTTGTGACAGAGGTCAGTGTGTTGTCGATAAACCTGTCGCTGTTTACACAAAACTTCCTCACATCACAGTTTTTTTACAAGGTGTTTCCAGGTGTAAATGAGCGTAACGTGCCAGCAAAGATCTCGAAGTCGCTGGAGCAAAAACAGAAAGTGTTGTCTGCTGCTAATCTTTAAAGTCTGTTCAGAGACGACATTTCCAACTGCAGCTGTGTATTCAGGCTGTATGTGACCAAATACTTCTGAAGTCATCAGCTTAAAAGAACAGATTATTCATGAAAACTAACTGAAGGAGATTTCAACTCTTTGGATTCTGAAATAATTTCTGTGAACAGAAACATAAGAACGAGCTGCTGTGAGCAGTGAACAGTCACAGGAAACTAAACAACAGCTCGTTGGTGTTGCGGTGCAGAGCAGAGCTCCCGTCAACTCTCCCTGTTTGTGTCTGATAAAACATCACTGCAGATTTTCCACCTTTGTTCCCTGCGTTTCTGAGAAAGAGTTCTAAGCAGCACTCTCGCAATATTTAGAGAGCTTAAATGGTATTTAGTCGGTAGGAAATGTAGGTTTCAGACGCAGTTAGATGCTTCCGCCAACATTTTGTTTGGAGCAGCTTTTGGTGAATCATCGGTGAAACGTGGAAGAGTTTAAAGTTTGAGCTAGTTTTGCAGCTTTTGATAAAATGAATGACAGGAGCGGTTCTGATGCTGCTGAGTGGACTCGCAGGTCCGACACGAGTCCACACAGTTAGACGGCCATGTTAATGACTTCTCTGAGAGAGAATGGACCCTGTTTGTGTGATAACAAAGGCCCTGAGACCGACTCTCTATGCTGCTGATTTCTTGCATGAACAGGAAAATCGTGGTTTCCTGTAAGTGTCTTCAAGCAGCAGCTCTCAGCAGAGACCAAAGATCAAGAACGTCTTTGCAAACTTTACTTTCAAAGAATTCAGCACTTCATCACAGTCATCGTGATTTTTATTCACAGTGTTGTTCTGGACGTGAATCTGGAGTCCTCTTGTGAACAACAAGCTCTTTAGAACGATATATACTTGGTTCTGCTGTCTTTAATTATTATATTCGTTTCAGACAAGACATTTCCGAGAACCCTGAGATACGTGCAGATTTTTCTGGGTTTTGTTGTATCTGAAGGTGGCTTTCATCAGTCAGCTACGGACTGTCCGCATTAATCAATAGAAACTAGTGCGTTTGCTGTCACAAAGATCATTCTGACAAACAGGAAAAGACAAAAAAGACTTGAGGATCACACAATCATAAACTGAAGAACAAGTCCTGGGTGAGTTTTTCTCTAACTCTAACTTCTTACCACAGTCCACCAAAGATGAAGAAGGACTACCTGTTGAATTTTCCCCCAGCGAAACTCGGCATCTGCGCCACTATCATTGTGATCTTTACTTACAATATTTTGCTTGACAAACACGGGAACTGCACCTGCAAACAACAAACCACCGAATGCAATTTATACATGTGTCTGCCATTGCTCATCATCTTTGTCTTGATCCTCTGGATGTCAGAGACACCTGTCGATGTCAGAAATCCACGGTTAAGGGTAACCCATCAAGTGAACCCACGAGTCAACTGGTTGAACCCACAAGTCAACTGGTTGAATCCACGGGTCAACAGGTTGAATCCACGGGTCAAAAGTGCTGTCGTAGCATATTTTTGTGGGTTTTAATCCGTCACTTCATAAAGGCAGTTTTAGTTGGCCTGCTCTGGGTGGTCTCTGTGTTGATCGATGGAGACTGGTTTGTTTGCTGTAAGAATAATTACCCTAACCAGACACAGTTGGCCTGCAAAGATGATAAATCCATCGAAGCTGAGGAACGAACCATCATCGCTGAACTGAAAAACAAGTCGAAGGTGAGTGTTTTATGCCAGACTTATCATTCACTAACTGACCAGCCTGTCTGGTTGCTGCAACCATTCTGGCGCTTTGCATTGTGGGACACAGTAACCGAGGTAGACTGGTCAGATGCATGCTGGAGAATTTTTACACATCAATATGACATCCAGGTTTCTTTGGCATACTGCAGTAATGATCTGACTTGAAGGCTTGAGGCTTGACTGAGGCTAAAGTTAACAGGTCCCAGGTCATAATATCATGCTAACAGACTGAGGCTAAAGCTAACAGGTCCCAGGTCATAATATCATGCTAACAGACTGAGGCTAAAGCTAAAGGTCCCAGGTCATAATATCATGCTAACAGACTGAGGCTAAAGCTAAAGGTCCCAGGTCATAATATCATGCTAGCAGACTGAGGCTAAAGCTAACAGGTCCCAGGTCATAATATCATGCTAACAGACTGAGGCTAAAGCTAAAATCATTCAAAGGAAATGCAGCAAATCTTTACATTTGTCAATCTGGAACCATCAAATGTTTTCACAGGAAAAATCACTTAAACCATTTACAAAAGTTAATTTTCTGTCAATCGACTAATTGAATAGTAGTTTAATTTATAACAAAACAAATCCTCAAAACTGTGTTTCCCTCTGAGATGCAGTGGAATAGAAGCTCTGATTGCGTTCAACATAATTCCACCATTTTACAGGATATGGTGACGCCCAGTGGACAAAACTGTGAATTACACGAAAAACAACAAACTTTAGTTCATCGGTGACAGTGATGACAGTCGCTCACTCTGAGCTGAAAACTCACAGATTTTCTGTTGCCTTTTCTCTTCAGAAGATAACTTTTTAGAACAAATCTGCTTTCATTTTGAAAAACATACTTTTTAAAAAAATGATAATCAATTCACAAAACCAAGATAAGTTTGTTTCCATTTTGTTTTTGAAAATGTACAAAATGATTTGAAGACTGTCTAATTTCAGGCATGAATAGTTTTTACAGACTGCAGTCATTATTAATTTTTCCTGTTGCTTCACACATCACTGAGTTTTCTTGTAAAACCACCTTCTAACTCTTCTGTAAATGTATATCAAAAGCTATAATTCACATATCAATAGAGGATGAGATACAGCAGTATACAGTGTGAGTATTGTATCTTGCATATGATTGATAATAAAGGACTTATCAAACCTTTTCTCTAAAAGAAAACTCTCCTATTTTCTCTCTTCTTCACTCTTCCTCTTGTGTCCGTCTTTCATCATATTTTTTCATCACCTGTCTGTGTGTTATCTCTTTTTTTCTTCTTTTATTTCTTTACTCTCTAACTTCCTGCATGATCACAGCCGCCAACCCCTCTTCCTCCTCTTCCCTGCCCCCCCTCGTCACCATCGTATTATCACACACATGACGACACAGTCGCTCCCCGCGTCATTAGCAGATGAATTAAAGTGTTCCAGTCCACAGTGAATCGTTCTCCGTCGCAGCGCTGCATTACCATAGAAACTAATGAGAAAACTTCACAGGGAGCCACTGAAACCGACAGACTTCATTCAGTCACTCTGCTTTTATAGTTCAGAAGGGAAATTTGGTTTGCAGACAGGCTTTAGAGATTAACCCAGAATATGACGTACAGAGTCTAAATCATTTCAATGAAAACTCTTTTACTGAACAAGCTGCAGGTTTTAAGAGTTTTTCCTCAAATGAATCACGAGTGGATGGATGTTGGTGTACTTGAGCACTTGGCGACCTTCTAGCAGAAAGCTCAGAGCAGACGCGTCTTTAGGCTCAAGCCCAGAAAAGCGATTTAAATATCTCTGATGTCATCTCAATGTAAAGTCTATGGGCCGAGCGGGAACTCGTGGGCGGGGCCAGCGAGAGAAACACTACTGCGCATATTCAGTGGCCCGCACAACCAGGAAGTAAACCAGGAAGTAATCTCGGAAGCTAGAAATCTGTTATGGCGTATGCACCAGGCAAGCAATTCTCTTTGGATTGAATAGCAGCCATCTTTTTGTCTGGTATCAAGTCATTCTTAATACATCTGTGGTCTTTTGAGACATGTTTTTGGTTTCGGGAGAGGTTAGCTTTCAGGGGCTTTCAGGCCGAGAGCCTTTCTGAAGTCAGCTCACGTAGTGTAAAGTGACAAATCTGCAAATCTGTGGGTGAGTGGGTCATACACAGGACTTTGACCCAGCAGAAAGGGGTCCGTGTCCCCTGAGAAAGTTTCCAGTCACAGTTTGGTTAGGTATAGGCACCGAAACTACTTGGAAAAGATCGTGGTTTGAGCTAAAAAATAGACCCTTTCACAATGTTAAACACGTGCTATGAAAGAGCTTTGTGGCAGAAAGCCCTGAAGGCTAACTTCTCCTGTATGCACATTTTTTTTGGACTATTTTAGTTTCGGAAAAACGGGCGAGTCCCCCGTCTGAACATGCCTTTACACAGCGGAGATTAAAGCTGAACAGATGACGTTAGAAGAAAGAGCATGACGAACACGAAACAAACCAATGACCAGGACGTAAACGCACACTGCTTTGTTACATTTTCACTGGAACTTTTTTGAATGTTTAAAATTATTCACTGGATAACTTTATTTATCTTATTTTATTATTTATATATTAAAATTACAAAGTTTTCACCTTCTAACATCAAGAGCTGTTGTAGTAAGTGCTTATTCATTTTAGAATATTAACTCCAAGAATGGTTTCACGTTTAGCTACGTTAGCTAGCAGTATTACGCTAGCTGTTTGTAGCTAGCTTAACAAACGAGCTCTTTGCCATCAAATCATATTTAAAGACTTGAAAAAGTTCACAACCAATTATGATACATAGATGTGATATAAAAACATAAACAGGACACATTCATTTGGCAGTTTGAGGTTCATTGTGATATCCTGACCTGCCATCTTGTTATGTAATCCTTCCTGTTAACAACATCTTTTTCTGTCGTTCTCCTTATTAATGCATCGTGGCTTTATACTTGTGTTCATTTTAATGTATTATTTAATGCATTATTTAGATTTCATGACAGTAAACACTGTAAAGAGGACGGAAAGATCGACACACGGACGCGAGATGAACAACACAGTGAGGCCTGAACACCAACAGCAGTGTTTCCAGCAGCACACAAATGGTACCTCACAGTTTTGAACAAAGCCCTTAAAGGTCCCCCACAGTGTGATTATCTCCTCATCTCATTTTATTTCTATGGTGACTGCTAATACCGCTAGCAGGTTAGCTTTCCTGACGGTGTCCCAGTAGGACTGTATACTGTTCATCTGACAGCTGCAGAGAAAAAGACATTCGAAATCAGTTGATACAGCCGCGCTGTGAGACACACACACACACACACACATGAAAATAAATACACAGATACACAATGTTGAAGCCTGTGGCATGCAGTCTAAAGGGGACCCGTAACCTTGGATGAGGGGAATAGAAAGTGTGTGTGTGTGTGTGTGTGTGTGTGTGTGTGTGTGTGTGTGGTAATGAGAGAGTGAGTGGGTGGGTGCAGAAAAGGAAGTGGCGGAGAAGAAGGTAGAAGTGAAGACAAAACGACAGAAAGCAACAGATGAGAGAAAAGGACGAAGAGCAGAGCGACGAGGACGAGGAGGAAGGCGAAGAAGGAAAAGACGGGAACGAGACGAAGTGAAAAAGGTGAGAAAGAGGAGAGACGAGAACTTGTTCACCTGAAGGATAACTTTGAAGAGAGGTAGATAAAACTAGTGTGAAAGTTAAACACTATTTTAAAATCTGATCACCGTTAAAGGGAATGATGATACATAAAACTTGTTTACCCACGTAGGTGATACTTAATATTACAGTACAACAACTGAAGTGCACACGAGGGATCAATAACATACTTCTACTCAGTATAATAACCATGTGTTTAGGGACTTAGACATAAATTACATTATTTTTAATCACTGAGTACTTAAGTAAGGTAATAGTATTATTGTGTGGCAGGAACGATGGGTAGATGGTGAAACAGAGTTGAGAATGCAGTGTAATGATTTATGATCCAATTCAGCTTTTCTCAACCAGTGGTGGGCCTCAGAACATCAGCTAGGGGGCCAAAAGAGCGCGGTGGTGCCACAAATGTTAATTTTTGTTGTTGTTGTTGTAATTTTCAAAGCTAGTTATTTTTTATTAGATCAAAATGTTTTGAAAAATTCAAATAAATAAAATAACATCAAATTAAAATGCACAAATGTATGAATGTTATGTTGTTTGGATGTTGTATAAATGTTATGTTGTATGATTGTTGTATAAATGTTATGTTGTATGAATGTTGTATAAATGTTACGTTGTATGAATGCTGTATAAATGTTATATTGTTTGAATGTTGTATGAATGTTATGTTGTTTGAATGTTGTATGAATGTTGTGCTGTTTGAATCTTGTATGAATGTTGTTTGAATGTTGTATGAATGTTGTATGAATGTTATGTTGTTTGAATGTTGTATGAATGTTGTGTTGTTTGAATCTTGTATGAATGTTGTATGAATGTTATGTTGTATGAAGGTTATGTTTGAATGTTGTATGAATGTTATGTTTGAATGTTGTATGAATGTTATGTTTGAATGTTGTATGAATGTTATATTGTATGATTGTTGTGAATGCTGTGTTGTTGGAATGTTGTATGAATGTTGTATGAATGTTATGTTTGAATGTTGTATGAATGTTATGTTGTTTGAATGTTGTTTGAATTTTGTGTTGTATGAATGTTGTTTGAATGTTTTGTTGTATGAATGTTATATGAATGTTGTATGAATGTTATGTTGTATGAATGTTGTATGAATGTTATATGAATGTTGTATGAATGTTATGTTGTATGAATGTTGTATGAATGTTATATGAATGTTATCTGAATGTTGTATGAATGTGTGTGATTTAGTGTGTGTTTTTGCTCTGTTACTGGTGTGTTTTTTGATTTGACATGAATGATTCATGAGCAGCTGTTGTAGCGGTGTTGATAATCAATGCCTGGAGCATCTATCTTCCTCTCCTCCATTATCTCTCTATCTTTTCATTCAATCTGACTCATTTTCTCCATGCTCTCTCTCTCTCTCTCCCCTCAGGTCTGAACGCCTCGACTCAGGGTAATAACGGCCAAAAAAACAGGACATGTCTATTCCTGCTGTTTCTCCTTCACCTCACATTCTGACTTTCTCTCCCTCACTATCACTTTCTCTCTCACTCAGTTTCTCTCTCTGTTCACTTGTTTCTTCTTGCCCCTGGTTTGTCATCGATTTCATGTGAGGAGGGTTAAAAGAGACGGAAGAGACGGCGATCTCTCCTCTCTCTCTCTCTCTCTCACTGCTTATTTCATGACTTGACTCGGTTTGTGGTTCAGTCAGTTAGTTAGCCTGATGTGTGAGCAGCTCTGGGGTCAGTTATGTGGTTGTTATCGGTGACTGGAAAACGTCAGAAGCAGCTCTAGTATCAGAGGAGGAGTCACATGTAAATCACCTGAAATAAACAAAAACAGAACATCATGGTGGTCAATAACTGGTAAGCCTGATCAATACATTTACTATTAACACTTATAGATAGAACTGATCTCTTATAAACCTTTGTGTATGTGTGTATATGTGTGTGAAGAGCTGGCCGACTGTTCTAACACCAGGGCAGAATCTTTACATAAGCTTTTCTGGAGCTTTCAACTTGTGTTGATAACAAACAGACTTATTTTCACTGTAATATTTCACACCGCGCTGCCTCTCTTTGTTTCTTCAGAATTATTGTCTGTGTGGTGAGATCTCTAACTGTCCAATAAAATCAAGACGCTTCAGCTTCAGACAAACTAATGTCAGATTTACACCCTGAGATCAAACTTCCAGAAGTTATTCTATCGTCTGTCCCAAACTCCTCTGAGACATTGCGACCATAGAGGCTGACTGAAAGCTCTCACTCTGACTCTCAGAACTAACTTTGGTGACACGGTAACAGCTGTAGAACAAAAATCAGAAGATTTCAGTCACTCTCACACAAGGCAGCTGCCAAAGCTTTGAAGGTGAATTGGACAGTATATGGACAAAATGTGGACGTGAGCGATGACACGTGAAAACAGACAGAGAAAAGCCTCATCGCAAGAGTCACTTCAGTGTGTGTGTGTGTGTGTGTGTGTGTGTGTGTGTGTGTGTGTGTGTTTTAAGTCAGTGTGGCTGACTTCCTGCTGTGAGGAAACTCTTCTGATGGAGACACACTGAAACGTTTCAGATCTGAACTGATGTGGAAACACACTGAGTCACACACACACACACACACACACACACACACACACACGCACATACACACACACACACTGTTTTAATCTCTTCAGCAAGGTTCAGGCAGGTTGAGTTTGTTACTGACGACAGATCTGTGGAGTCGATGGTTTTTCGCCGTCACATGTGGAGTTTGAGCTTAACGTCTCATTTCATAGGGAAGCTCATTGATGACAAAACAGTGCTTGAGTTGAAATAAAATCAGAACAGAGAGACTTGAGAACCGACAGAATGGTGAGTACAAACAGAACACTGACTGAACCATAGTTAATATTACAGGTGTAGTATATTCAGATCCTTTACTTCAGTAAACGTACTTATACATACTGGAAAAATACTCCACTTCAAGTAAAAGTCCTACAATGAAAATATTAAGAGTAATATTAGCAAAATTTACTTAAAATATCAAAAGTAAAAGTACTCATACTGATGAAAAATTACTTTTGTTTATTGTATTATTAGATTGTTATTACTGATGCATTCATGTGTAATTGATCTGAAATATTTTATATAGACAGGAAGTCCCGCCTCTTCCAGTATCCCCCATGTGACCTTATTTCAGTAAAAATATGAATGTTAGTTAATGACGAGAGACATTTGAATTGAGCCATGAATTACACATCTGATTATCAATTTAAAAGATAATTTTACAACTCAAGAAAGTCGCAGTTTGTCGCTCAGTGGCTCAGTGAACTACATTTCTCATCTCTCACAATGTACGTCACCAAAGCCAACATGGCCATCAGCTTGACACAGAAAAAGTATTAAAAGAGGTGAAAATCACTACAAGTCTGGTCATGTTGACAGCTGCAGCTATGTGAAAGGAGAGTTAGCTTGTTCCGTTAGCTAGCTAGCATGTGGAGCGGCTCTACAAGGTTTCAGTGAGTGTTAAACGAGACGGCATCACTGAAAAGACTGTTGGGTGTGTAGTCTTTCTAACTATGTATTATCACAGTCTGATACTTCAACAGTTTGATGACAAACTGCAACTTTCTTGAGTTGCAAAATTGTCTTTTCAATTGACAAACATATGTGTAATTCATGGAACAATTCAAACAGGATCTTGTGTCTCTCGTGATTAACTACTGTACATATATTTACTGAATACTGAATGGTGTTCTGTCACTACCTGATCTAAGTATCTGCCCGATGTGAGTCGCATATATGCGAGTGCATCTGCCATATTGGAGAGCTAGGGATAGCAAGCTCTGCATTAATGCTGATGACAGCAAGACCACTTAGACGTTCTTGTCCCATTGATGAACGCAGTGTTTGTTTTATCAGCTTAAGTTTTGAAAAATTTCACTCAGCAGAGGCAACTGTTAACTGCAATATGTAGAGCAATCCAGAGATTTGGATAGAGCTCTTGATATTTGTTACATGAAGAAATGTGAGCATCTCCAGGGCAGTTGTCTGTGGTGACAGTTGTGGAACATAATGTTATTGTTATAGGTGCACAGACTGTGCAAGCAATGCACGAGTGTCTTCCTACACTATCTTCTTTCTTCTCTTTTCTGCCCCTGAATCCCGCTGCCTTTTTCGGGCCATATCCAAAATTGTCGCGGCAGCATCACGTTATCTGTTACCAAGTGCAAACCACGGGACCTCGCTGTGGGAGGGGGGCATTGTAAGTCATTTTTATTATTTTGGGCAATTATTTTTATTATGTATTCCCTGGTTCCTATGATGTTTTAATGGTACCTATTTTAGTTGTGCTTCATCTTAAATTTAAATAACTCACCATTAACTTTATGATTGAAGAGTGCCCTCTGGCACTGTGCGTTAGGCGTGTGTACATAACGGCAGCACTGCCTCCTCCGTTTCCTTTGTGCATTGCATTGTGGGACAATTGTGTCCATCAACAACACATTTAAAATCAGGATTTGAAACACACGGAAGACTTAAAAAGAACTTGGTCGAAGCAGGGTGTTGTGTGGAATACAATAACATGACTTAAAGCAAATATAATGAACAGGTAATAAACAAGAAGTGATTTTGTACATAGACAAAAATATCTTTGAATTTTAAGAGAGAAAACAAGAAAGAAAGAAAAATCTGTTGATGTTATTTAGTGGGTTATTGTGTCAAATGAGCCTGATTATTATCATGTCCAACAACACTGATATTAATGGTCCTTCTCTCCTACAGCATGGTGTTATGATGAACAGCTGAGACTGAACACACATACACACACACGCACATACACACACACACCGTGAGCATGTCAGCAGTGCGCTCATCCTCCCCTCCTGCTGAGGACCCGACCACGCCCCCACCCATGACCACACCTCCTCGCAAAGCTTCAGTCCGCCTGCAGGAGAGGTGAGTGTTAGCCACACACGCACGCACGCACGCACACACACACACACACACACACAATCTCTGACATTATCATGCTTTCCCAAACTGTCCTCTCTTTCTAAAAGTGCCCTGATTTAACACTAAACTACAAAATGCCTTAAATTTCCAAAACTGTTCTAGCTTTCTGGAAATGTCCTCACTTTTCAAAATGTCCTGAGATTTACAAAACTGTCCTTTCTTTCGATAAATGTCCTCAGTTTCCAAAAACTTTTTCACTTTCTAACAATTTTCCTTTCTAAAAACGTTGGTTTTCAAAAGTGGGCACATTTATGAAAGATGTCTTTGCTTCAGAGGAAATTCCTCACTTTATGGAAAAGTCCTCACTTTATAAAAAAGTCCTGACTTTACAAAACATCCTCACTTTATGAAAACATCCTCAATTTATGAAAACATCCTCACTTTATGAAAACATCCTGACTTTATGAAACGTCCTCACTTAATGAAAAAGTCCTGGCTATGAAAATGTCCTCACTTTATGAAAAAGTCCTGACTTTATGAAAACTTTTTATTTTATTTTTATTTAACCTTTATTCAACCAGGTAAGTCATTAAGAACAAATTCTTATTTACAATGGTGACCTGGCAAAAGGCAAAGCCTCTTGAGGGAGGTGGGGTAGGGGCTAAAAAGAAATGTCAAAAGTTAAAAAGATAAC
>JBBPCS010003634.1:0-12089 GCA_037974645.1 Hollardia meadi
GGGTTAAGATCAGGTGATTGACTTGGCCACTGAAGAATATCCCATTTCTTTGCCTTGAGAAGATCTTGGGTTGCTTTCGCAGTGTGTTCTGGGCCATCCTATCAGTTTTGCAGCATTTGGCTGAATCTGACCAGAAAGTATGGCCTATACACCTCAGAATTCATCCTGCTACTTCCATCAGCAGTCAAATCATCAATAAACACCAGTGACCCAGTTCCAATGGCAACCATTCATGCCCATGCCATAACACTGCCTCCACCATGTTTGACAGAAGAGGTGGTATGCTTCGGATCATGAACTGTTCCTTTCCTTCTCCATACTTTTCTCTTCCCATCATTCTGGTATAAATTAATCTTGGTTTCATCTGTCCAGAGAATCTTATTCCAGAACTGAGCAGGCTTTTTTAGATGTTTTTTTTTTTAGCAAATTCTAATCTGGCCTTCCTGTTCTTGAGTGTTACCAGTGGTTTGCTATCTAAATTGATTGTACGGAATATGGACAGCAGGCGTAGAGCAACCCTTCAGTATAGTAAATAAACGTACATTAGTCAGTTATGAACTAACAGAAAGTTGAGAATGTAAGAGCCAAAGTCATCATGACATACTGTATTTAGTTGTTGATATATGATACTTATTTACTAGTTACTACATTTGTTGCTGTTAGTTTTTGATGTTTGATCTGCAGTGTGTGTATTGCTGTGGTAAAGTGCGCCACCTAGTGTTATGACCGAGAAGTCAGATTAAAAAACTGATTAGTCAGCAATTTGTGAAGGAAGGAGGTTTGGCGACATTCAGCTCTTTTCTTTGATTTGGACTATTTGGATTACCTTTTGTGGAATACATTTTTGTAGGGGTGTGTGGCCCCACCCCCACAGGGTTAAAAGCCTGTACTCCCCACCAGTCAGTTAGAACTGATGAAGCCTCCTGGATGAGAGGTGAAATGTCTTCAAGAAACTCAAGCAAGTCCAGTTGCCTTCTTTCAGCACTTAGATATACCATGACCTGGATGACTGAGAATCTTCATCAATCCATTGGATTATATTTTTTTCGAAAGGAAGATTCTACTTTGTGAAATATTTTTGCTGTGTAAAAAAGAAGGATTAATTTGTTCATGTCTGCTTGAAGAAACAACTTAAGCCATTAAACGTTATTCTTTTGACTCTGTGTGGATTTGTAAGAAACGTTAACCCTTATAGTTGAGATGGATGCTCAATGGGAAGTTAAGAAATAGAAAACGTGTTAGCTGCTTTATTAGATTGGTGCACTTTAGGCTACAATTGCTAATGTTACTCTTATACTAACTAATATTTTGGTTTCTGGTATATTTTATGTGTTACTGTGAGGGGAGTAAGTGTGTGTGTGTACGCTGTGACTGTCATGATAACATGAATGAGGTTCAGGCTTTCATAAATTGACAGCAGCATTTTATTTTCTATGGTTATTTTGTTGAGCAAAACTTAGCTAACTTTGGGACATAATTAGCCACTGTAGTGATTTACATTCTTAGCTGGCCATTTCACGTAGCAATAACTAACGAACCAGCAATCATTATAGATTTACCCGTATGTTAAGTGCTAATGTTAATGTTATCTTGTGTCAGATCCGCTCCGTGTGGACCGGATGTGTAGACTCGATGATTTCTGCTGAGATGCTGTAAGCATTGACATGCTATGATGGTCGGCTAGTTTCACCTAATTTTAGGTAAATTTTTCCACTGACTTGTTTGTCTGAAAAATGCCATTTTAGTGTCAGAATGTTCAGAAGACATGTGGCTCGTGAAAAATTGGTCCAATTTTTACTTTGGTGACTAAGGGACATAAGAATAAATAGACTCAGACCTGCCGCTACAATCCTAAATGGGCGGGGCAGGGACGAAACCCATGTGATACAGATACAGGAAATAACTTGTCAGGAAACCGTCTTGGTTACTGAAATGTCTTTTCCTTAGGCCTACAGATTGTTCCATTTGATACTGGTAACAGGCAATCTCTCATCACTTCATTTGCATGCCTATCGATTCTGTTTAAACCTTGTATTTCTGTGCAGTTGCAGATAAAGATTAGGCTACACTTGTATTGTTAGTATTATACTATTTGTAGAATTGGATTCCTGTGTTGGCTGCATAATATTTTTTCCGACTTGTGTGATCCAAACAGTTCCAATAAATCTAAAAGTCAAAAAGTATTGGAAAAAGATACAGCAGATGTAATAATTTCCAAAATTCACATGTTTTTATCTGAAGAAATAATCTGCTTCAATATATATTTGTTGGTGTTTAGCCTTTCAAAAACAACACTGATACTGTGGTCATAACCATCATCTTGTCCTAGGCACTATCAGGACATACAGGGGGCCAGACCTCAGCACATTACTAACAGCATATGGCTAAAAGTCGTGCTTCCTTGTTCCACATTACATGCATTAATCTACCTACCATGTAAATTTTGTCACTTTGAGCAACCCGTCACATTACATGTAGACTCTTTTTTTCATTATTGTCATTAAGTATATTTTAAAATATTTATGACTGAGGCAGCTTTAACTGTGTACATGTGTCTTGATTTAAAACTGTGCGTGAGTGTGTTCCTTACCTGAACGAGCCATACTCAGGTGGGGGCTGGTATCGGACATGGGGCACCTCCCTCGAGTGCTCCTTCCCTCTCTGCTCCTGGTAAAAATGGCCTCCAGGGTTCTGCTGCTTTGTAGGCGAGCCCATTCCTGTGAAGGGGTAGTCTGGAGGCGGGCCCCGATGCTGTGGCTTGTAGTAGTCGCCCGGCGGCCCTGGCGGGGGAAGCAAAGGGGACAGTGGCGCACTGGTGACGGGAGCATGAGCCTTCACACCACTGGTGGCCAGGGAGAGCTGCATAAGACGTTCGCTGAGAGACCGAACATGTCCTTGCTTTAGATCCTTTAGCCCATCATCCTGGTGCACCTTCGCCGTGCCGCTCACTCGGTGTACTGTTGGGCGACCCTCAGTGCGCAACTTGGCACTGGTCACACCAGTGACATAGAATGCAGTGCCCACTGAGGGGGGAAGAGAAGGTTGTTGCTGGGGCTGGTTGTTCTGCTGCTGAGGCTGAGGCTGAGGAGGAGGACCATGGCCACGGAAGTATTGAGACTGCACTTTGGCTTCTTCGTATGTAGGGAGATCCTCTGGGTTCGGGCACTGCCCTTGGCTGCTCCCACCTCCACTACTGCTTCCTGCTCCACCTCCAGTCCCTAAACCTCCTCCCCCTCCAATACTACCACCCCCTCCTCCTACTCTGGTGGAGCCCAGCTTCTCTAGGCCATTGTCCGTCTGCAGCTCCTGTCCCTGGGGCTCCTGACGGGCAATGTGCGGGGTCATGGAGTGATCATCAGAGGGACCTACCTGTCCCTGTCCTTGTCCCGAGTAACCTCCTACTCCTCCTTGTTGTTGTTGCAGCACGTAATTTCGATTCATCTGCTCCTGCAGGAGACGCTGCAGGACAGTGCTGCCGCCACCTCCGACACTGTTGCTGCTGTTGGATGACTCCTCGACTGCAGCCCTCATCTCTGCCTTACATTGGCCACGCACCTCATGGAAGGACAAGCTCCGTCCACGGTCAGTACTCCCTGAGAGGATGAGGAGGATAAGATGGAGAGTGAGAAAAGGGAAAAAGAATCAGTGCGGTGAAGGGATGAGAATTAGTTTTATAAGGGTAAAAAATGTGATCAAAGAGTGACAGAAAAGACAGAAAAAACAAATTCTTGAACCCCAAATAACAAACACAAAAAATCAAAACTAACAATTTAAATCAAAGAATGAAGACTGTGACAGTTGTGTGATGACTGAACATAGATCCTGAAGAGTTCAGTTGGTATTTTAAACTCAAGTGTTGTTTACTTAGCACTTGTGACAGTGTAAAGATCAAAGTCTTGTTGTACGTAGAAAAAAGTAGCAGAAAAAATATTAGCATTAGTTTGCACTAAAATTACTATGGTTGGCTTACTACAATGTCTACACTACCTGTGGACTGAACTAAAATGAAAATCTTACAGTAAAAAGAAGCTTACTTTGGGTTGTTGAGGACAAAAGCAGAAACTTTACACTTTACATGACAGAATATATAACTGCAAAACTTTAAGTATTACAGGTTCAAAGAAAATCTTTGCAAACTAGCTCTTTTTTCATTAAAATGAATGAAAATATTATTCACTTATTAAAATGATTGTTTATTAATTTTCATTTCAGTATTCAATATACCATCATAATGAGGGTTGATGAAAGTCAGTCTGTGGACAGAGTGTAGGACGGTACACTTTCCATCCTTGATCATTCTCCATACAAGTTTTCACAGGCTTATGCCTCCTTTCCACTACATGGTACGACTCCACTAGGCTCGGCTCGACTCACTTTTAAGAGTTCTTTTTTGGTTTTCCTGGTACCTGGTACGTATTTTGGTATCACCTTGGTCGAGGTTCCAAGAGCTGAGCCAATACTGATTGATGAAGTGGAAACACTGCAGACCACTGATTGGTTAGAGACAATTGTCAATGAAATTGCCACATGCTCCACATAGAGCAACAAGATTCGCCTCTTTGATCCTTTTTACACAGAGATTGCACAATATCGCCACAAAGAAGACCCTTCTCTACGCTGCCTTTTTTATTTACACTGAAAAACGCAAAGGCGTCATAAGGCTGTGTGACTGTAGATAGCAAGCCGACATTCTCCAATTAAAAGAGCAGTGGCAAGTAACACATCAGCATCAGAGTTTAGTGTGACGTTTTACTTGTGCAACTAGCAGCGCTTTGGAAACAATGGAATAACATGGCAATAACAACCATTTACCATGCCTATGTGGCGGATGATCTTGTCCTCTGTTCGGAGGGTAAGCTGTTCCCGAACCTCGCGTTGTCTCCACAATTTGTAAACATTTTTGATTGTTTTTCTTTAGCTGGTAACTGCTGCTAGCTGCTCTTGAATCTCCCGGTTGACGGTCGCACACAAACCATATTGACAAAACGTCACAGCCCTGTTTTGTCGTTCTGCCTCGGCAGCTCACTCCGTTTATACAGACATTGATTTGGCACTGTTACTACTTCCGTTGACGTCTCAGAGGTTTAACAACTTTGACCCCCCCCCCCCCCATTACGCCTCTGTAATGTTTATACAGAAGGCGAGGTGTATCAGGTGCACAACAAGCCAGCATTGAACAGGCTGTGTTAAAGGGGCTTTTGACAGCGCTCTGATGTAGGATTTCCCAAACGTTTTTGTTTTTTTGAGACTTATTTTGTCTTGCTACCTCCAGCCTTTTCTGAAACATAGTTTGTCTTCTTGCTCTGACAAAAAGCAACATAACGACAATCAACAACACCATCTTTTAGATATCCTCCATTATTCCCGTGTTTGTGTCACGTTAAAGATGATTTCACGGCAGTGTCACGTGGCATCGCTATTATGAACAGCTAAGAATCCTGCCTACATTGAGAAAGTACTGATCTGATCTAAGATCTGAAGTGGAAAACACAATCGAGAAAAATTGAGTCGAGGCAAACCATACTATGCAGTAGAAACAAGGCTATAGATAGATTGTTTTAGTTTAGCTTGATGTTTTTCAGCCAAAATAAAGTCTAAAGTATGCATCACATACACTCAAAAAAAAGTGCTTTCACTCAGGCTACATGAACTAACTCAAACTCAAAGCGATTTCATGCTTTTGAATCCGAGAGTCACCCCACATAGAATTACAGTGATTTCATTTTACCCCATTATAGAATCAAAAGAGCAGGAAAATGATCTCTTAACTACAAATGGAAGAGACTGTAACCCACTGGCTATGGTACAAAATAGGATGATACAAAATTGCAAGGAAACACCATCCAGTGATTTAGAAATACTCATAACTTATCCCCAGAGATTTGATTGGAAACGTTCATACAGCGTTAAAAAAAGAAGCAATGACTTTTTAGTTGAACATCCAACATTGTCAAAGTTGAAACCACGTGGGATGTATTTGTTGTGTTGTTGTGTGTTGTCCAAATCAAAGAAGATCACAACTCTATTGTCTTAGAGTCAGTAAAACAGTAGTAACCCATTCAGCAGAGGAACTTTGTTTAGGGGGCATTTACATTAGTATGGTTTCTTCTGACAAGACTGAATGTCAACAACTCAATCATTTTACACCTTCTACAGAGTAAAGAAAGAAATTATTACATCTACTGCTTTCAGTTATTCTTCGCATTCTCAAGGAGGAAGATGCCTTTTTCCGAAACATCTGTGGGTAAATGAAAACATATGAGACAACAGGAAAAATGTAAGCTTTGCTGATATGTCAGAACATGGTTAATTCTCTTCAAGTTGAACAGACAGTGAGACAGAAAGGAAAATGGTTGGGTCTTGGAAATAGATAGAAGAAAACCAATTTTACACTTAAAGGTGGGGTTGGTAAGATTGGAGAAACCACCAAGAGAAGACTAGATTTTGAAATTGTGACAAGGGCTGAAACGCTAATAAAATGCCTGTAAAATGTACCAAATGCTTGGTAGTAGTTGTGTACTCTCTTTCTCTTGCCTTGTGTAATAAATTAGGCACAACTGTCGCTTTTTGACTAGAGTCACCAATTAACCTAACCTGCATGTCTTTGAATGTGGGAGGAAGCCGGAGTACCCGGAGAGAACCCACACAGGCACGGGGAGAACATGCAAACTCCACACAGAGAGGCCCTGGCGAACCCAGGTCCTTCTTGCTGTGAGGCGACAGTGCTAACCACTGCACCACCGTGCCGCCTAACTTTAATAACTCACAACCGCAATTCCCAAAAAGTTGGAACACTATATAAAATGTCAATAACAACAGAATGCAATGATTTGCAAACCCGTTTTAACCTAATGTAATTGATTACAGTACAAAGACAAGATAATTAATGTTCAACCTGATAAACTTTGTTTTTTAAAACATGTCAAACAAATTGGGACAGGAGCATGTTTACCATTGTGTTACATCACCTTTGCTTTCAACAATACTCAAACTACAAACAACAATACTCAGTAAGTGTTTGGTAAGAGAGGACACTTGAGTTGCTCAACTGTCCAAGGACTCTGTCGTCTTACTTTGCGCTTCATAATGCACCCTACATTTTCAGTGGGGGACAGGTCTGGACTGGCAGGCCAGACTAGTATCCGCACTCTTTTACTCCGAAGTAACGCTGTTGTAAGGCGCGCAGAATGTGGCAGGGATGTCCCTGAAAAAGACGTTATCTCGATGTTGTTCCAAAACCTGTATGTGCCTTTCAGCACTAATGGTGCCGTCACAAATGTGCAAGTTACCCATGCCATGGACAGTGACACACCCCCATACCATCACACATGCTCGCTTTTGAACTTTGCACTGGTAACAATCTGGATGGTCCTTTTCTTCTTTAGCTCGAAGGACACAACGTCCATGATTTCCAAAAACTACATGAAATGTGGACTCGTCAGACCAAAGGACACTTTTCCACTTTGTGTCAGTGACAGTCCATCTCAGATGAGCTCGGCCCAGAGAAGTCAGCTGTGTTTCTGGATGTTGTTCATATATGGCATGCACTTCGCATGGTAGAGCCTTAACGTGTATTTGTAGATGCAGCGACGAACTGTGTTTACTGACAATGGTTTTTCAAAGTGTTCCTGAGCCCATGTAGTCATATCCTTCATAGAATCATGTCAGGTCACAAGCATTCAATCTTGGTTTTCATCCTTGTCCCTCACGTGCAGAGATTTCTCCAGATTCTCTGAATCTTTTGATGATATTATGAGCTGTAGATGGTGAAATCCCCAAATTCCTTGCAATTGCACATTGAGAAACAGTGTTCTTAAACTGTTGGACTATTTGCCCACACAGTTTTTCACAAAGTGGTGAACAACTCCCCACCCTTCCTTGTGAAGGACTGAGCCTTTTGAGGAAGCCCCTTTCATACACAATCATGATACCATCACCATCACCATCACCACTTTACTTGTGGAATGTTCCAATCAGATGTTTTAGAGCATTCCACAACTTTCCCAGTCTTTTGTTGCCCCCGTCCCAACTTGTTTGAAACATGTTGCTGGCAAAATATTCAGACTAAGCATATATTTACAAAAATCAATGAAGTTGATGAGATACCACATTAAATACATTGTTTTTGTACTGTTTTCATTTGAATTAAATGCCAAAAATGATATAGGATATGATAGGAAATTATCATTGTGTTTTATTAATGTTTTGCAGAGTGTCCCAACTTTATGGGAATTGGGATTGTATGACTAATAAATGTTAGCAAGATATCGTAGGGCTGGGCAATATGGCAAAAAAAAATATGATCACAATATTTTTTTCCATAGTTATCTTATCAATATATATGACACTATACAATCCAGAGGGCAGTCACGGCACCAGAGGAAAGTAACTGACCAGGCATTTGGTTTTTATGGGCAGGCTCTGACAAAGTAATTTTTTCTGACTTTTTATGCAACAATTGATACATATTGAATAGTTCAATATAATGAGGGTTTATATGTAAAAGCTATAAAGAGCGAGCTATATCCTATAAATGCCACAGCAAAGGGTCTTCTCATATTCTCATCTCCCATTTAGAGTTCTATCAAGCTCATTTAAATACCTTTATTTATAAATACCTTGGCTGTTAAAAAGTATATTTCTGAACATTAAATTGAATTTTAAGATATTACTTAAGCACAGTATTACTATGATAGGTGGTCCCATCTCCCTATTTCATTAGCGAGCAGAATTGATATTGTTAAAATGAACAAACTTCCAAAATGTTTCTTTTTATTTTAGTGTATTCCAATCCTTATTGAAAAAAGTTTTCTTTATACAAACTTAGATAAGGTAATAACCCATTTAATTTGGAAAATAAAATGGCAGAATAAGAAAAAGCTTATCTGCAAAGGCCTAAACTCAGTGGGGGTATGGGACTTCCTCACTTTTAGTTTTATTATTGGGCCTGTAACATTCCCACCCTCTCCTTCTGGGTCTAACCATCAAAGCCTAATATTGATCCAGCCCAGCTACAGATAGAGCAGGTGTCGTGTTATCCTACCTTTTTAACTTATCTGCAAAGCAGAAAACCAATAAAACCAATAAAAAAGCCATCCATGAAATGTGCTTATTTACTGTTTATTTTCATGATGACCCTTAAAGTTTGGTTTAGTTGATATGAATCAATTGTGACCCAATAGTGCATCCTGACAATTTACTACAAATGAGAACAGCAAAGTATGCTGAAGTTGATCTCACCCCACTATTTGACCATACAATTATAAATACACAGACACAATTACAACATACACCAACAGTCCGAGGTCTAAGTCAGTTAAAACACGATTCACTAAAACAGTGACATAGTGACAGTCTCATCAGCACCATGGACAGCACTGGTAGAGTTTTCTACTTTCTTACATATCTATTACTTGCTATTAGCACACACTGAAAAAGTCACAGTATTTTTTACCACCTAAAAGCTGGAAGACTTCCACAGAAATATGATTGTGGCCTACTTACAACACTTTGGTACAGACCCCCACAATTGTTGGTCCCATTAAATATGGGTACTGTACTATTCCCCCAAACCACTACAAAGCTGAGTAAAAGTGCCATGAACAGTGCAAGTGTACCAGTGTCCTCACTTGCTCTTGACTGAGTCCCTGGTGATCAGAGGTGGCTGTGTAGCACGCAACATCCATACTAGAGTTGTATACAGCCTCTCGTTCCTCCCTTTCTCTATCCTCTACTGCTACCTCAACAACCTGGCATGACTACTATGGCATGTAATTAGTCTCAAAACTCATGCACATGAAAACCATGCTCGTGCACATGAGACGAACGCACACAATAGCCACTGCAAGCGAAAAACCATTTGTGCTCCGCTTACAGTGTGACGAGCACATGCTCAACCTTCCCTACACACTCACGACTGTACTGCAGACTTGCTCAGTTCCACTGTCAACACGCGCAATGAAGTTGACTTTTGAGATTTTGGAGGTGAAGGTTAAAGGGGACATATGAAAAACTCACTTTTTCAGTGTTTTTGCACATACACTTGGGTATCTGGAGTCCCTACCAATGCACAAATGGTGAAATAAGACAACTAGTCTGTTTTTTGTTGGCTGCCTCAGTCAGAAAACATGGGACCAAATACCCAGTTCAGATTTTGCCCTCCTTCTTACGTAAAATGGAGACACATTTGAATAATACCGCCCCTCACCTGATATCTCCACCCACGGCTTCCGAGCTTTACTTTCGCGAAGGTCCGCCATTTTTCTTCTCGCAAGCGCAGGAGCCGCAAGAGTTAAGAGCTATGCATGGGAACTGCTCTTTTCTTGACTGCACAGACCAGCACACATCTTTACATTGCCCTCTACCCTCAGAGGACACAAGAGCAGAGTGGATAAACTTTATTTTTGATGGAAACGTCCCGGCTACAGTCGGCAAAAACCTGTAGAGCTACGTGTGTGTGCTAACCAGTCCTTTTTCCAACCTGGGTCAGTACAACACAGAACTGGCCACAAAACTGTTCCTAAAAGAGGGATCAATACCAACTGTCTGTGGCAAAACTGCAGACGAGACAAATGTAAGAATGTACGATACGAATTATGCTGTGTGTTTATTAGGACGTTTAGTACAAGCTAACGCTCAAATTACATGGAAAGTTGTTTGTGTTATTTGCTGAATCATCCACGTTAACTTTGATAAGCGACCGGTCAAGGCAGATGGCCGCCCACCATAGAGCCGGGGTCTGCTCCGAGGTTTCTGCCTGCTAAAAGGCAGTTTTTCCTCGCCACTGTCGCAAAGTGCTTGCTCATGGGGGAAATGTTGGGTCTCTGTATATTAATAATAAATAACTAATAGTAAAGAGTGTGGTCTAGACCTACTCTACATGTTAAGTGTCATGAGATAACTTTGTTGTGAATTGGCACTACACAAATAAATTTGATTTGATTTGATAAGCTACCAGAGGTAGTCAGGTTAGCAACGTTAGCATGTTTGCTAGGAGAAAATGCTCTATGTCCATCTGTACTTTGGCAAACGGGTACGCTTTACATTGTGTGGGTACTGATGCAACTGTGTGTCGCTGATAGAATGAGCAAAGGCCTGACCTCAGAGCTAACGGAGTGCAATATAGCTGCAGCAATGCTATCACTACTGTACCGTATTTAGGATCCGGAGGCACATCTCATTTGCTGTAAGTTACCGCCTGTTGAATTGTAAACAACATGCAGGCTTCTAGATATAAAGATGAGCAAGTAGCAACTTACTGTGATGCTGCTGTGTCATTAGTATAACGTTCGTCGACATTGTTTTTCTTGCTTCACCAAAGTTTATCGATCACTTATAAAGCTCTAATGGTTACTGATGTGTGGGTATCAATCACTTATAAAGCTCTCATGGTTACTGATGGTATCAAGACAAAACTTGCTATGATCTATGAGAAACAGAATAACTTTCTTCGAATGGTTAAGAGAGATTTATCTGCTTTTACTCCATGTTATAGACATTGTTTTTCAAAAATGATCTGTCAGATTATTCTCACAGTAATTGAAGTAATAGCTGCATGTGTGTATGTATTGTTGTATTGCTTTCTCTGACTTCTGAAAAAGCAGGCATTGAATATGACTGTTGTTTAGGCAGCACATCTGGACAGGTGGTAGTGGTACATCATGTGGCCTGTCTGCTGCAGAGATGCAGAGTTGACATACAGCTTTCAATCAAAACTGAACGACCTCACTTCAGAATTAAAGGTTTGTTGACCTACAGTTAAGTATGTGATGTCATCCATTATGTTTCTGTAGTCTTTATAAGTTGTAACTGCGTCTTACATTTTATGTTCATCACATTTAACAAGTGATTTTTCACTTCATCGGAAATGCTGGGCATCCACAAACAACATCAGCTGGTGAACCGCTATTTAAAGTCAGTTTCCCAAAGTCGAAGAAGGGAAAATGCACAGCAAAGTCAGTGAACGCAGATCGAACCTTCTGTGAGTTTAACAAGCTTTTATTGAAAATGTCACATGTCAAATAATGTGCAAACAGCCATTATACAACAAGAGAAACATAAATAACTTAAAGTAACTGTTGTTTTTAAAT
>JBBPCS010003635.1:0-12089 GCA_037974645.1 Hollardia meadi
GCCTGGCAAAGCATCTCAAGGGAGGAAACTCAGCATTTGGGGATATCCATGGGTTCCAGACATCAGGCAGTCATTGACTGCAAAGGATTTTCATCCAGGTATTTAAAACAATCCTTATATTTATAATTATGTTAGTTTGTCCAATTATTTTTGAGCCTCTGAAAATGGCAGACTTTGTGTAAAAACGGCTGTAATTCCTAAAAAGTTAATGCAATACTTTTGTTGAACCCCTTGAATTAAAGCTGAAAGTCTACACTTTACACGCATCTTGATTGCTTCATTTCAAATCCATTGTGGCAGTGTACACAGGCAAAATTACAAAAATTGTGTCACTGTCCAAATGCTTATGGACCTGACTGTACATGGACAGCTGCAGACACCATGGAAAGTAGTAGTTTATATATGCTTATACTACTTTCTGGAGTTTGTGTGGTGGACACGTGCCACACATGCCCAGGTGTGGCTTTTTTGTAAAACAGCTGCAACAAATTGGAGGTACGCGAATGTCCACACAGAGCCGACGTGTAGATCCTCTGATGATATTTGTCACATTTTTAATACTGTCCAAAATGGATATCAGCCCACAAACCTTTCACAGGAGCAGAGAGATGATAACATGATAAATATTTTCAGTGTGCATGTCTTACTCTTAAAAAGTATTATGGAATAAACACTGCCGTGTCACCTTTTGCAATATGTGACAATTTACGACATGATACTGTAAAAGAGCAGGATTGTAAACATTTTTTTATTATTCATTGCTGTTGTCATTGTACTAATTAACTGACAAAAAACAACATGCCTGGTGCTGTGTGTTCATATCATGCTGCTCTACATCATCCAGACAACATTATGATTTCCTGAAGGAGCCTCTCTTCATTTCTTTAGTCATCGCTGTCAGACTTCACTCTGATTGGCTCAGCTGCTTCAAAGCTATGAGACCAGTGGTATGACTGGCTGAGAGTGTATTTCTTAATCACCACACCTCCGATCTCTGTTCACCGTCTTCCAGCTTTTTTGCACTTTGCGTAGCTACATGAACCACAATAGCAGGAGAACCAGAAGACTCCCACACAGTCCATAAGACCGACCACACTGTTTGTTGATTCACTTTTGCAATTAAAATGGGGCTTATAACACTATTATGATAAATAAAATGAATTATTTAGAACCCTTTGATTTTCCTGACTAACTTGTTATGTCAAGATAATGATTTTGACAAAATAAGTGCAACCACAACCACTCTCAGCTTCTGTACAAAACAATTGAGATTGACATCCAGGTACAGTATATCTGAATGTCCTGAATGTTAAATTAATCATTGGCCATATAACATAAGAATAGCTTAACATAAATCCTACAGATAGTCTCTTTCATTTACACCAATCTTCTGCCCTCAACCAGCTAAAGCTTCAACTGTCTGATCAAATCATTTTGGTCTCAGTTCTTGGTCTCATTATAACACAAGTTTTGGCCTCAGCAGCCTCCTACTTCTACAACCCCAATTCTAAAAAAGTTGGGATGCTCTGTAACACTTTAATACAACAGAATGTGATAATTTCCTAATCCTTTTTGACATTCAATTCAAATGGAAACAGTACAACAACAATATATTTAATGTTGTCTCATCAACTTCATTGATTTTTGTAAATATATGCTTATTCTGAATTTTAAGCTTGCAACACATTTCAAATAAGTTGGGACAGGTGCAAAGTTGTGGAATGCACAAAAACACCTGATTGAAACATTCCACAGGTAAAAAGGTTAATTGGTAACAGGTGATCCTCAAAAGGCTCAGTTCTTCACAGGCAAGGATGGGGAGAGGTTCACCACTTTGTGAAAAACTGAGTGGGCAAATAGTCCAACAGTTTAAGGACAACATTTCTCAACGCACAATTGCAAGGAATTTGGGGATTTCACTATCTACAGCCCAAAATATCATTCAGATTCAGAGAATCTGGAGAAATCTCTGTACGTAACAGGCAAGGACGAAAAGCAACATTGAATGCATGTGACCTTCGATCCCTCAGGCGGCACTGCATTAAAATCTGACATGATTCTATGATGGGCATAACTACATGGGCTCGGGAACACTTTGGAAAACCATTGCCAGTAAACACAGGTCGTCACTGCATCTACAAATGCAAGTTAAGACTCTACCATGCAAAGCACAACCCCTATATCAACAACGTCCAGAAACGCCACCTACATATCTGGGCCCAAGCTCATCTGAGACTGACATAAAGTGGAAAAGTGTCCTTTGGTCGGACGAGTCCACATTTCAAATAGTTTTTGGAAATCATGGACGTCGTGTCCTTCGTGCTAAAGAGAAAAAGGACCATTCAGATTGTTACCAGCGCAAAGTTCAAAAGCCAGCATCTGTGATGGTATGGGGGTGAGTTAGTGCCCATAGCATGGTTAACTTACACATCTGTGACAGCACCATTAACGCTGAAAGGTACATACAGTTTTAGAACAACATATGCTGCCATCTGATGACGTCTTTTCAAGTAGCGAACCGTGACTATTAGAGCTGGGACTTCAGCTCAGTCAAAACTTAGCTCAGCCCCCACCCAAACACACACCAAAAAAGCAGTAACAGGGCAAAAGATTTAGCGACTTTAACACTTTAACAAACCGTGATGTAAGGTAAACAAGAATAGGCATATAACAATTATTTTAGCCTCGTTGCCATTTTCTCTACCTACTCAATCAACAAGTCACAAAAACACAGAGATCATAGGCTACAAAACGAACAGCATACAAAGGTAACAACTAGAAATATAAAACTGGCCACACAGAATATATATTATTCTTGTCAATGGAAATCAACATAGCCTTTGTCTCTCTCCATACTAAGAAAAATATGACAATGCAATTGACATGGCCTCCGCTAATATCACCATGGACAGTGCTATCGCGGAGCACCATAAAACGTCCTCTTTACAAGCTGACCGGGTCAAAGGAATTCATGAGCAGAGTTGCAATAAAATCAACCTTGCAAAATATGCCAAACCTTACGCTATAATATTGAGAACAGTGAATGAACAAATTAGTGTCATGCAATGAGCAAGCCAGCTTTGATTTGCAGTAAAAATAAAATTAGGCAGCTTACCTTAATTAGGCTACTTGAAAATAAAATCCATCCGGCTGTCCTTCTTTGTGAAATGGGCAATGGCAGCGTCATAAAGTTTGTCCTTAGATTTAAGCTCCAAGAGAAGTCCTTTCTCTATTGACATCAGTGCCAAGGCTCCTAGCCGATCTTGTCCTGTTGTGTTCCTGGCATGGGTCTTGATGCGCTTCAAGGCTGAGAAAGACCGCTCAACTGAAGAGGTGGATACGGGGATGGTCAACACCAGACAGGTGAGGTGATAAAGCTGCCGCATGCTCTCAGCCAGCTCCTTCTGTGTTAGGAAATGAAGCAGGTTCACTGGGCTCCCTCCCTCGAAGTTTGACATGTTGTACATGACCGTCAGTTCAGTCTTGAGCCGAGGGAGATCAAAGTGCGGTCCATAGTTTCCCCCGAGACTTTCATACTCAGAGTTGGGGAAGTTTTCTCTGTATGTTGAAAACTTCTCTGGGTCCAGAAGAGCAAGGAACAAGAGCTTTTCATGGTCCTTGAACATGTCCAAGATCTCATTGTGCAGCTGTTGGTACACAGCGCGCACATCTCTGTGCCTTGCACCCACTAGGAGCCCCGATTTCACGCACAAGGTCATCATAGAGCAAGTCAAAATTCCCCCTTTCTCTCTCTGTGGTGCTGCAAAAGTCATCAATGCTAGACAAACAAAACTGCATATCAAATGCCTTATTCTGCAAGATCCCAAACAGCACATCAGAATATGCAAAGAGTTGAAAGTGGAGAGTAAAAAGCAGAACTCAAAGCTTGCCAGCAGTGTCATGTATCCATCTGCACTATGAACTGCGTCTTCAGCAAAGTCATCGTGGTGGTCCACAATAAATTCAAAGAGCTCCACGAGTTCTTCTCTCCGCTCATACACAGTGCAAACCAAACGCGATGAAAAGTTCCACCGTGTTGGAGCCATTCTCGGGAGTCTTCGCTGGCATATCTCATCCAGCAGTTTTGTACGTTTCGCTGATTTTGTGAAGAAGGCTGCTAGGCCACTGAGATGAGAGAAAAAAATCTTGCACTCCTTAATTTTAGCAGTACCTTGCAACATGACAAGGTTCAGAGAGTGCACATAACAGTGAATGAAAAGAGCTTGTGGTATTTTTTCTTTAATTTTGGCTTGTACTCAATTCAGACCAGAGGTCATGACTGCGGCTCCATCGTAAAACTGGGCCACTACTTTGACAGTGCATTCACAGTCCTCTAAGAACTCAATAACCTGGCCTGCTATTGCCTCTGCGCGCTTGTCCCCACTCACGTCATCAACTTGAAGAACCTCTCCTTCACACCACTGTCAGAGGCATAACGCAGGACATAAGACATCTGAGCAACATTACTGATGTCAGTTGTCTCGTCGACCATAATGCTTACAAAAGGTGTTTTCCTCACTTCATCCTTCATGGCTTCAGTCATTACATCTGCAACTGACTGTATCAGGTCGTTCTGAATTTTGTTTGACGTGCCCATGAATACAGTAGCAGTATCAAGATGACAGCGGAGGGGGGGTGTCGTATTCAGACAAAAACTCCAGCATCTCCAAGTAGTTCCCTTTATTCTCAGAATCTTTGCCCTCATCGTGTCCTCTCAATGCAAGCTCTTGCTTCCCCAGAAACACAACGATGTTGATGAGACGCTTCAATATCTCTCTGTTCTGCCTCACCTTGTTGTTGTGGGCCAGAATTTGGTTGCGGCACTGCTCATCCAGTTGAAGGTCTACTCTGGTGTCCCCAAAAGTTTTTAAGATCACTGTAGCTTGTAGGTGTGAAGCAGAATTTTGGTGACGCTGGGCTGACTTTGTTAGGTTGGTAAGGCTAACAAATCCACCATTAGCCCAGGTGGATGACTTGTCGGTTCCAAACAGCAGGCAACTCCAGCAATACAACCTATTAGTTTTCTTACAGCCAGTCATCCATGGGTAGCGTTGATAATTGTCGATCTTGAAATGCCTTTCAACACTTTTCCCCTTTTCTGTCAAATCCAGTATTGGAGTTGGCCGTCCGTTTTGTATCACTGATTGCTTCTCTGCGAAAGCCCGCCTTGAAAAAGGCACCGCTATCAAGCTAGCCACAACTTCGTTTTCTTCTGCCATAGCCGACATGGTAAGCTAGCTTCACTGTGCTGCAAGCAAGATAGCGCTGGCCTTCGGGAATGCCTAGGGCGGTTATTTTTAGTCCCACCCACTATAAATCAAAATGTGATTAAACAAACACACACGGCTATGGCCTTCTGTCCCAGTCATGAAGTCCTAACCAATGAATGAGCCAGTTTTTTTCTCTCTTTTTCACCTTTTCTCTGCCTAGAGACAACAACAACAAAAAATCTGATTGGATAACTCTATTTTCGTGATTTCAGGACAGTAACCCTTTCATTTCTGAAACAAACTTGATAAAAAATAAGGCTAAAATTAGAATTAGAAGAGAATAATGAAAGAGATTAAATATAATTGTAAATATAATAAAATGCTCAGCATTTAATGCCGATATGTTTGGCCTTCTCTGAAGGCCTAGAAGGCCCTAAGGGTTCCCCACTGGTCTTTTCCAGGGACATTGCTGCTTATTCCAGCAGGACAATGCCGAGCCACATTCTGCGCGGCTTACAACATGGTGGCAGCGTGTTACAGCGTGGCTGTGGAGTAAAAGAGTGCAGGTACTAGCCTGCAGTCCAGACCTGTCCCCAATTAAAAATTTGTGGTGCATTATGAAGGGCCAAATGCGACAATGGAGACCTCAGAATGTTGAGCAGCTGAAGTCATATATCAAGCAAGAATGGGACAGAATTCCACTTTCAAAACTTCAACAATTAGTGTCCTCTCTTCCCAAACGCTTACTGAGTGTTGTTAAAAGAAAAGGTGATGTAGCAATGGTAGCATGCTCCTGTCCCAATTTTTTGACACGAGTTGCAGGCATCAAATTCAGAATGTATTTATTAAAAATAATAAAGTTTATCAGGTTGAACATTAAATATCTTGTCTTTGGACTGTATTCAATTACATTTAGGTTAAAAAGGGTTTGCAAATCATTGCATTTTGTTATTGACATTTTACATAATTTCCCAACTTTTTGGGAATTGGGGTTGTACTCGGCAGCTCACAGTGTTTCTCCCCATATAGTTTCATGGTGCTTTTCTATAGATATTGGGGGGGTTTTACAAATTCAAATAATCATGCATTCTGTTTTCTCCAAAACATTTCAATCTGAACAAATTGTTTAAATGTTCAGTTTTATATTTTCTGATGTTAAATCTTTGAGGCAATTTCAGTGCAGCCTAAAATATTTCAGAGATTCAGGTGTTACGATCAGGACACATTGCTATATTACAGACTACAAACTCATGTAGGTCTGTGAAATTGGTCAGTGCTTTGTTGTTTAAGAATCATTTTTTGCTTGTCCACTTGTTTCCAGTAACATAACTGGATACGCATTTAATGGGTCCTGTAACGTCTTTTCAACTGACTAATTTGGTTCTAATTATAGTGTTAATAGAAGTAATTATACTTATATATTTAAAAATAAATGGAATAAAAATAAATAAATAAATAAAATACCAATAAATAATAATAATAAAAAAATAACAAAGATAAATAAAAATAAATAGAACAACAAATAAAAATAAATAGAACCAGTAGCCTACTCAGCTATACACAGTACATGTTAAGTACAGAGTAAGTACTAATGTGATTAAATTTTAAAGAAGGAACCAGGAAATGATATGTGTTTTTTACATAGCTGCAGTAGTGACAGAGTTTATGAGCAGTTCATAAGCAGTTGTTGACTTTCACAGTCCTTTTCACCTCTTCTCTGTGTCTGTAGCTGTGAAGGAAGCGGCCATCCAGAGGAGACACAACCTGTACAGGGACAGCATTGTCCTGAGCAACAGTGACCCCAGTCTGCACCTCCTGGGAGAAAACCCCTCCATCGACTGGGCCGGGGAGTACGGAGGAGCCCTGGAGGAGGCAGATAGCATAGGGGAGGATGCTGAGGGTGACGCTGAGGGTCAAGGTGGAGAGTCCCAAAAGAGGAGGAGAATGAAGCAGGTGGTGTCAATGATCCAGGTGGAAGGCTCCTCGGTCCCATCAAACGAGTCGTGCATAGAGGTGCCCAGTGTCAAAGACATCCCAGAGGAGGATGGAGATGGGGAGGAGAAGTCCAATGGTAAAGTTTCTACTGACCTGAATGGATCTGCAATTCCTAGAGCTTCGGAGAACCATCCGGAATTGTCAAATGGTTCTGTCTCGAAGGAGGAGGAAACCAAAGTAGAGGAGCAGGGTAAAGAAGAAGTCCCACTGAAGGTTGAGACCGCTACAGAAAGTGCTTTAGCCACGGAGGAGAAGGATAAGGGAGAGGACATCCAGACAATGGTGGAGGAACAACCACCCTCCAACCAGGAGGTGTTAGAGGAGGCACTACCGCCGCCTCCTTCAGAGGAAATTCCATCTGGGGCTACAGAAATGTCTCCAGAGAGCCCTCCGGAGGAGTTGCCTGACTTCCCCCCACCTCCGCACGACGACAGCGGCTTCCAGTCTCCCACCAGTGAAAAGGCGGAGGAGGAGGGCCCGAGCACAGTGGTCCCACAGCCCGTAGAGGAGCACCCTGAGGTGATGGAGAAGAGTGTTTCCGCAGCACCAGAAGCAGAGACCACAACCAGTGACTCTGCCAGAGAGCAGTGATGAAATGGTTTCCATTTATTTGACCTGAACTGAATCATGCCCTGTTCTTGTGACAAAGATTAGAAAACCCTTCATGCCGGTTTAAACACATCAGTTTCCAGACCAGTTTCAGGCAAAGTGATCACTCTCTGAGCAGGGCTCGGGTGCTGTTGTCTTCTTTTTTTAAAACGTTTTATTCTATGTGATTTGTATCTATTTGACAACTTTCCATCTGACAGACATATACGTAGACATAAGTTCCACACATTATTTTCTCTTCACGTGGTATAAATGCGAGCACAGTGGACGACTTTGAGTCCCTAATGGTGTGTTAAACGTGACAAGTTGGTAGAACACCCCTGTTGAGGTGCCTTTGGTGGAATACAAGCAAACTGATTTAGCTCTCAAATCTCTCTTGTTTAACTACTGTGTGGCCTTGAATAACCTTCAGCAGTTTGATTCATTAAATCCAGTTTGTGCTATTGGAAACTCGCTTATTAGTTATTATTGGACCCAAGTGGCCAACAGAAAATACTGTCCAGAATGTGGAAAAGTCTTTTCCATCTCAAACTCGCATTATCATTCAATAATTGTCTTGATGTACACACTGACGTCTCAAGACTTGACAATTTATTTTTCTTGGAGGGAACAACACTATTTTCTAAATGTATCCCTTAATAAAGAAAGCTTATGTATAAATACTTGTATGGTCCAGTGAGCAACCAACGTTACTTTATTTTATATCACTTCATCAGTGCCTTAGCTGATCTCTCCACCCCATTTTATTTATTATTTTGCACCCCTTTCTTTTTTTGACCAATGTACTTTTAGATTTATTTTACTCTTGTGTGATGCAAATGAATGTCATTGATAATAAATCATTAATTAATTATTATCAGCCTGTCTTAATGGTGTTTGTAGTTGTCATGTGACTGTTTTCACTTGCAAAATCCTTTTTTGCCTACATTCTCAAAACCACACACAAATATACTTGACTGTGGGAGTCATCTGGAAATTATGAATATCTTTGATTCACTTTATCAAGACTTCCATGTTTGTAGCCTAAGGTTTGAACAGGTTTTTTATTAAAATGGCTTAATTTATAAGTTTGACATTTGACGAAAGTGTTGTGTTGCCATATGTTAGAAATTTTTCCTTTTAATAACATTATCATGAGGCAGCACAAATGGCTGAATGAGTTGCTAGCTGGGGAAATTAGAGCTATGAATATGGAAAAACTGGGTCCCCTAAATACACTACAGAAAGGCTACCAGAGAGTCCTGTGTGTAGTAAAAGACACCATGGTGATGTTTGTCCCATTACTTTTCTCAGAGTGTTCTCATTGTCTGCACTTCGAGAAACCGTCTGACACAGTTTGTGATCACTCAGCCTGACATTGCATAGTCTTGCAGTCTTGGCCGCAAGGCGCTGTTACTTAATCAAATTCCTATTGTATATACAAGTAACAGAAATACTGTCCATCTCTAATGTGTTGGGGTCCATAACTTTGTAAGACCACGGCCTATGGGAACAATAGAGAGTCACTTGCCCTTTTTTACACAGAGCTTGCGCAATATCGCCGCAATGAAGATCCTTAACTGTGATGCCTTTGTCTATTTACACCTGAAAAATGCAACAACCGCTCCACTCCGTGATTTTAGATAGCAAGCCGGTGTTCCGCAAAGGAAAGAGGCGTGACGAGTAACACAGGAGCGTCGGAGTCTAGTGTGACGTTTTAAATGCGCACGGAGCAGCGCTTTGTAAACAATGGAATAACATGACAATAACAATCATTTACCGTCCCTGTTATGTGGCCCATGATCTCTATGGAGAGGATACTATGCCAGCCTGAAATCCAAACGCGACTTGGGATGAGGGGTAAAAACAATACACACTGCGCATTGTTTTACAGTGTGCAGCACGCAGAAGTCTTGCCAAGAGGAAATTCAATACATTGCTTGTCACTATGGACGTGAAGAGAACGTGCCACAATGAAAATCAAAATGATCATTTCATTGATTTGCATCTTGTTCAACCACCATCCAGAAACACAATGAGAAGGGATTACATTGCATACAATCTAATGATGAAACCGTGCCATACCATACCGAAATACAAAGTGCATCATTTTCATTTTCGAAAAGTTCAATGCTGAAATCGTGCAAATCACTGTCCAATCACAGCTATTTAGCAAACGAGGGGCGTGGTTGAGGAAATCAGTGAAAAATAGTCGCTCAAGATCTGGGGAGAAACCATAGACTGTATAAAAGAAGTGGACGTAGCATCAGTGACGTCACCCATTGGTTTATGGACTGCCGTTTTGAAGCCTCGAGTTGGCCGGCGCCATCTTGATTTTTTGCAAACAGAAGAGACCATATTTGGATGAGAGGGCGGAGCTGAGGAGGAGCGAGGGGTGGATCTGACTGAGAATCTGAGGACACTATACATGCCCATCTATACTGGCTCTTGGCAAGTGGCTAACATTACGCCATGAAAAGTCGCTAACTGTTACTGACAAAGCTTCCATAATCTGAGGTAAACTTTATAGTTAAGTGTTAAAGTAGTAGCTAGCTAATTGCATAAATGTGATGTCATGTCACATTTGGCAAATATTAGCTAATGCTAACATTACATATAACGTTAATATGAGTAACCTTGTAACGGTAACGTTATTGTAGCTGAAGTTAATTACTGTGTGCAAGTTAACGTTACATTAAAAACGTAAACCATATTCTAACATTTTGAAATTGGTTCTGCAAATCCAAGTTTACGTTAACTTACCCAAGTTAGTGTGTGTTAACAGTGAAAGCGAAATGCAAAATGTAGTTTGTCAATGTCGTTAATTGACGTTAACGTTAGCTAATGTTATAACGAAGTCTTCTGTAGGTTACAATTCATTAGCCATGATAGAACGATAACGTTATTAGTTACAGTTGTGTTAACTGTTGGTGTGTCGACGTGCTGTTCGTTCAAGAGCCAGCAGATCAGCAGATGGAAATTAGCTAATTTAACGTGACACCACAGACCACTTATTGGTTACTGTGTATTCTCCCAGTTAATTGAATGAAGCACAGTTCAACGTTATGTGAGTGTGCGTTAATATTAACCTTCTTTGGTTAAGCGTTTATAGGCTATTTTTTGCAGGTCCTGTTCATTTCATTGTTGATTACAGGCGTTAAAACTATCTAACATTATTGGACAGCTGCTTCTCTTTCAGAAAAAGTAAAGTTACTGAGGAGAACCATCATGGCAGGTGCACCCCCACAATGCCACAGAAGTGAGTAATAGTTACCTTCTTATTACTATTTAATGTAAAACAGTACAGCAGACTTTTTTTTTTTTTTACAACTAAGCCAAGGGAATAGTGTATTTTCAGATAACTATGTGGAGCTCATCTAATAAGGGGGCTGTTTCTTTGGCCTTTTTCTTTATAGCCTATAATATGACACATTTCTCACTATTACGATGTTTTTTTCCATCCAGCTGTTGTCTGGATCATTGGGGACAGCTACGTCCGGCGTGGGGCAGAGAGAGCGACAGAGACCATGGGGAACAACCTTGGTGTTGATGGTGTCATCTAGGGGTGGGAATCTCTAGGCACCTCACGATTCGATTCGATTATGATTCAGAGGGCTACAATGCGATGCATCTTGATGCATCAAAAAAAAAAAATAATTCTATACATTATTTTTTTTCCTCACTGTGTGACTACTTGCTACTTTTAAAACAAAGTGTATTTGTAATGATGATCCATAATTAAACTAAACACATTAATTTACTTCCATTATCTTTTATTAATCCAACAAATGGAAGAGATATGTCCCTTGGAAGGTTACATTTGACATTTTGGTCTGGTTGTAGAGTGTGGTAGAGTGTGGATACCCGACCTGAGCCCGACGGGACCCGTTGGGTTTGGATAAGAATTTAGAAGTCATGTTCGGGTTCGGGCTACCTGACATGCTGCGTCGGGCTTGGGACGGGTTCGGACATAAACAATCAGAAAGCCTGTCGGGTTTGGTCAGAAAAATGCGGCCCGAGCTGCACTCTAGAGTGTGGGTATCGCTGTGTTGGTAAAAAACCTTTGAGATGGGATGTTGTATCTCGGCTCCAAAGTGTGCAGCATAGCCCGAAAGCCCTGGTTCTCAACGACTGAGTAGGGGCGCAAATTCTTGGCAATAAAATTTGCTTTGGAGTTTGTGATTCGTTTCGCCCGTTCCGAGTTGGGTGGAAACTTTGCTAACACTTGCTCGATTGTTCTCTGGTTGGCAGCAACGTCTACAACCGGCTGTTTTTCCTCCAACTCCGGGTGGAAAC
>JBBPCS010003636.1:0-12089 GCA_037974645.1 Hollardia meadi
GTTCCTTTAAAAGATGCGTCTTCTTTGGACTTTGCTGCAAAGACTCATTCCCTGACTTCACACCTCCGTCCAAAGCTTTGTGTCTGCAGCTTCCTGCCACTAAACTGCATTAGATAGACTGACAGCTTGTATTTTTTATTTAACGACAAAGGAAATGGGAGTTAAAGCACAATTCTGCCACTTAAAGACAGTCAATAGACTAGATATTGTAATATCAGATGTAAAAGCTAAAACTGTAACTATTTACATAGAGAATCTCAACACTAACATGCGACATGCTAGAAATGCAAAAGAAATCCATATGAATATGTGAAATCATCGTTTATGAAAATGTTTCTTTTCAGCGGTGCATTGATAAGGGGTTTTTATACAACACTCATTTTCTCTCCTTTTGCCCCTTTTTCTCTGTTACTTGCAGACGATCAACAAAAGTTTTCTTACCACATGGCATGGGTTTTGTTGGTATTTTTGCTGTATGTTTAAGGTCACGAGTTGCTACGTGATATTTTAATTTGACTTGTGAAGTTTGTACAATTTTTATCATGCTGGTGTTAGCATCTCTTGCTCTGAAATAAATCTTGTGTTGCAACACTGCTTACGACCGGCTCTTGTTTTGAGTTGAAGGCTGATGATTAAGAACGTTATTATTGAACAGTATGCCGAGAATATGTCTGTTCACAAGTGTTATTGCATGATGGTTTTTCTGCTTTTGATGCAGCCGTTCGTTTCAGTTAATTTCTATGAACAGGTCTGGATGTTGTTGACAAATATCAGTATTGATATATATACAAGTAAAACAAATTATATTTTTAGCACAGACTGTACAGTTTATTATCATGCTGTCTGTGATTCCACCAGCAAAGTCTCTTTTTGTTAAATAATTATAAAGTGAAGGAAGTTTAAAGTTGATTTTGTGTCAGTTTTATGTCATTATGTTATTCTCATGTCAAAATTGAAGGTCGTTAATTCTCCTATTGAAAAAACAAAACATTATTTTTGACATTATCAGTCTTCAATTTACATTTCTGAATATTTAGCCCAAGGCTGTACCCATGGAGATCAACTTTGGGAGGCCCCAAATCTTCTAGTTTTACACTTACATTACATACATTTAAAAGTAATATAGAGATACAGTGTTTGACATTGACTGTAATGGGGGTACGGCAACACCACTTGGACAAACCACATGCAGAACTGGAGTAGCCTACACGGTTATATCAGAACCGATAGTAATATTAATGGCAATTTCTTAAGTTTAATTATGATAATGCTTACATTTGCTAATGATTATTTAGGACAGTTGTGCGCGGTTGCATGCAAATTTTCTTATTTAAATTTTAAATCAATATATAGGGCTGCATTTTGAGCATTTTTCAATATTATATTATTTATATATAATAATCACTGTCTTGATGAATCCTAAATATGTGTTTTACGATGAAAACCAAACAACATATCCTTAAAAAATGATATGGACGCTTGGGGGCGCAAAATTGGCGCCAACGAGCGCTCTGCCAAGTTTCCCTCCATTGTTGTGTTTCCGGGTCAAAAACACACCTCTTCCGGTCCGAGAAACGAGTGCGAAAGCACGACGTAAACAAACCGGACCGGTGTGTTGTGGCGGTTGTTTCCCAATCGGTTATAAGCCGGGCTTGGATGTGCCGTTAGCCCGGGTTGGTTCGGTTTGGCCGGTGGCGGAGTGACCGTTAGCATGGTGAAGTGTGTTGTCTCTGAGTGTCCGAACCGCGTGGCGAGCGTTAACGATAACCGGGGGATCTTCAACCGACCACCGAAGAGGTTCTTCAACTTCCCCAAAGACCCAGCACGAGTCAAGGTACGGAGATAAGAGTTTAACACAAACTGAGATACGTTGATGTAGTTAAGTTACTTTCTTTCTTTTGTTTATCTCTATTATCCTTCTTTTAACCGGCTAACTCAGTGCTAACATACTGCATTAGCTGGACTATACTGTACATGAAAATTGGCATGATTTGGCCCATTAGCAAACCAACACTTTAATGACTAATACTACATATTTCGAATTGTATTATCATTTGTTAGCTTGATTTGCTAAATCTTAATGGCAGCCGTTGGTTTCAGTTCGTTTCTAGGCAACAACACAGACTCCAACAACGACAGTCAGAACTGGGAACTATAATGTGTGAAAATGTCAATGGTTGAATAAATACTGAGATCTTTTATTCAAGTAAAAATGACAATACCACAATGAAAAGATAATCTGTTACGCAAAGGTCCTGCATTCTCTTATTCACGAAAAAATATACAGTACAGTAAAATATTTATGATTTAGCAAAAAAGCCCCATTAAAACAGTTACATTTACTATATATTTAGTATTGTCATTGTCAAACGTGGCTTAAGGTTAAATGATGTGAAAAGGATCAGATACATTTGTTCATTTCGTAAACGGACGGTCCTTGAATGCATCATCAAGGAGAGTTTTATAAACTAATCCTGCTGTCTGTGCGATATGACCACAATCTCATCCAGATATGGGTCATTTCATATCCAGGTAACTAAACATATCACCACAGGGCACATTTTCTGTAAATTCAATGAATAAATAAGTTATATAAAATGACAAGGTGGAAAGGCTTATTTCTTATTACATTTTGAATTATATACTTGACAAATAAAAGGCACTTACTCGTGTTTGATTGTTTTCTCCCTTTGTTTAGAGCCTTTGTGCAAATTTTCAATGAAGCATGTAATAAAGCTTTGATGTATAAAATATAAAAACAGGTAAAAAGAAAAAGACTTGTGGTTCTCATTCGTAGACTCTCTCCGTACTGTTTGATCTGATTCTTGGTGGAAAAAGAGGGTAGTGGCGTTTGAGTAACCAGCTGTAAATATCCGGCGTTAAAGAACTCAGCTGACCAACAGTAACACTTTGTTCAGGTATGGCTGGCGGCGCTGAGGGAGACGGACAAGCAGGATTCTGCCGAGCAGCATTTAATCTGTGAGGACCACTTCCTGCTGGAGGACATCTCCACCAATGGGGTCAACAGTGACGCCATACCCATAATGCCCCCCTGCTTGGACGGGCCCATGGGCATGATCGGCCCCTGGGGAGCCGAGTCGTCTGAGGAGGAGGAGGACCAGTGGGCCACCGGCGGCTGCGAGGATGATGATGATGAAGGGGGAGATGATGGTCCTGCTCATGTGGAGCCTCCTGCACCAGAACCTCCTGCAGTGGATCCACCGCAGCAGGTCAGGAGACTGTTATTCTGTTTTTTGATTTCTTGTGTGATGTTCAAAATATTAAACATCACAACAGCCTATCATTAATATAAATCTTTAAAATAATGGTGCAGACATTCATTTCAGATCAGATACGTTTCTGATGTTGGACCACAATCAGAATTGAAAAGATCAAATTCTGTGATTTGTGCTATCAGGAAAAAAACAGATCTGAGTCATATGGGAGGAAAAAAAATCTGATTTGGGCCACTTCTGCCCGTACGCAGCCAAATAAAAGCCACTGATTATCTACTGATACTGAGATTCTGAACCGTTTTGTTGAAAATCGGTGTCGGGACACGGTCACACACATGCTCAGTTATCACGAGGGAATATTAGCGTCCTTGTCACTTCAATTCTTGATGAAGTTTGATCGGAAAAGTCGCAGCTATGAGCCAACAGCAAAGATGTGTGTGTGGTCCCTCAAACGGACGACAAACCATCACACTGATTCCTGTGTGTCGCGTCCTGCACAGCCCACATATCACCTCGTCAGGGATTAATGTAGTCTGTCAATAAAAATGCAGAGAAATGTGGGATTTACAAACCATCCAACAATAACTATAACTTAATAATAATTATTAAGAGCTAGCTTCAACTTCTGTGATCACTTCCTTTCTGGCGAGGATCTGACAGTTTATTGAACCAATAGGAGAGGAGCGGAGCCACACCACACAGAGTCCCCGCCCCCAGAACATTTTCTCAGACAGAAAAGCTTCTGTTTGTACAAAACAAATCACATAACTCCCAATATGTCCGACTGTTTGACCACATACCTGAAACCAATGATTTGATTTTCAAAATTTCATGTCTTAAATTTTGGGAAATAATCAAACGTTTCACTCTTGATAGTTGCAGCAGCTTCAACCTGTTTTCACTTTCTGTATTCCAGGATTCAGGTGCCATCGAGGCCAAGACGACGACGACCAGGTAAAATAAAAAGCTCTCTGCTTCTGGCTTTCCTCGTATATTTTAACAGACTGCAGGTTTCTCACGTGAGTCTGACAGAAATTTAACTTAAAGCTGATGTTTGGACGTCTCGTTCTTTCCAGCGTCAGCCCACATCAGAGCGCAGAGAAGAGCCGGACCAAGAGAGTCGTCACCAGACAAGGTGCGTGTTTCAGGAGGATCTGGTCCTGGACCTCAGTAGCTTTTGAGTGTGACAGAATTCCCAGACTGGCTGTATTAAAGTAGGTCCTAATCTGTGCAGTTTAACACAACAGAAGAGTGACGGGTGTATCAGCCAAATAAGCTCTTCTTTGTTTCAATAAAGAGGTCATTAATTAGAGTTTCTTGTGACTGCTCACAATAAAAGCCAGTTTAGCAGTTCAAATGTTTTAATGAGCTAGTAGCAGTAAATGTTGCATATTTGTATCAATATTTGAGAATTAAATAAAATAAAAAATAATAGCAGATATTTATTGAAGATACTGATGCAGAGTTTTGTCAGCTGATACGATAGCTGATAATTACCTGCTGATGGATAACCAATGATTTGCTGCGTCTCTTCTTCTCCTTGTTGTTTATCGGCGGATTGCAAGCTAACTTTAAAGGTGGACTCCTCCCCCTCCTGTATCAGAGTGTGTAGATGCTTCAGTCCATTAAAGCAATTTGCCTTCATATTATCGGCTCTAATTATCAGCTATAACTTCATTATTGGCCGATAGCCGATACTATAAACTTTGCCAGATAATTTAGTGGCCAGATATGACCTTAAAAATTCACTTATTTGTCATATAAGAAGACGCCAATAAGATGGAGACAACGTCTGAATTCAGAGATGACAGAAACATTTAGTGCACAGATGTAAACAAAGCTGAAGTCTGATGTTTTTGTTGCTGCATTGTCGGCTGTAACTCTGCGTGTCTTCTTGTGTCCAGTGGTGTCCGTGAGGGAGCTGACGCAGCGTTTCCTGGAGCTGATGCTGGCGGCTCCGGACAGCTCGCTGGACATCAGGCAGGTGACCCCGGGCCTGCAGACCGGCCAGCGACGCATCTGTGACATCACCACAGTCCTGGAGGGCATCAGCCTCATTGAGAAGCAGTCGGTCCACAGGTTCAGGTGGATGTGAGTGAAAAGATTCTGTTACTATCCACTCTGCGTGTTTGATGAACTTATTTATATTCATTAATTAAAGTCATTTATTTACTAAAAGATACAAAACATTTGCTGATTTCAGCTTCTCAAAGACTGAATTTAATTGTAAAATTAATAACTTGGAGTTATTTTTGGGTTATTTTTTCACCATTGGGAACAAGCTCTTTTTGCAATGACGCCCGGATTCAATTAATACAAATTATATAAATATATATATATTAATTTAACAAAACATAAAACAGTAGAGGAACACGAAAGATGAAAACAACACCTTGCTTCTTCTGGAATTTGTGAAAGGCATTGTTCGTTAATTTCTTTACAGGCAAATATTCCTAAAAAATAATAAAGAGATGAATTGATCATTGATTGACAGCCCTGATATGTAGTATTTGTGTTAATCTTAAATTTTCATGCAACACAAAGATATCCATAGACTCTATTAAGATGATTTCCTGCCTCCCTGGAAGTTTTGGTTACAGTTCACCTCTATGACAATCAGTGTTTCATGAATTATTGGGTACACTGTATCTGTGGATGGAGTTCTCTCGGTTGTCATCGGCTCTTAAAACGGCTCGTACTTTTTAAGTAAAAGTAAAACAACTCTTGTGAATTGAGCTCTGCTGTAAACCTGCTGTCTGACTGTCGTCTGTCCTCCAGAGGAAGCTGTCAGATCTCCAGCTTTCTGTGGAACAACCGGCAGAAGACCCAGAAAGAGTTGGAGAACCTGAAGCTGGTGGAGGACACGCTGGACGGCCTCATCAAAAGCTGCGCTCAGCAGCTCTTCGACATTACAGACGACATGGAAAACGCTGCATATCCTTTCACAGCAGACTCGGTTACAGAAGAAAAGTATTAATATGAATTTGGATGTTTTGGATAGACGTTATTCCAAATTCTCACAGCAGGAGACACTATTGTTGCCTCCCGCCTCAGCACCAAACATTAATCAGAACATACTGGAGCATTTAGCTGTATAGTTTTAGTATAGTATATTATATTACTGTATAGTTAGTAATAGTTTTATTGTGAATGTGGATGATCTTTAACCTCTCCTGCACGTCGGCCTACGTGACGCACGCCGACATCAGCCGGCTCAGAGACTTCCAGGAGCAGACGGTGATCGTCGTCAAAGCTCCAGAGGAAACCAAACTGGAGGTTCCTGCACCCAAAGAGGTAAACGACCAAAGACGGAATCATTTCAGGAAACGGAAGAACCGAACGATCTTGATTAAAATTTAAGGTTTTATTTTGTAAAGATAAAAGAGATTAGAATGTACACACTGATATCACAGATCTTATTTTACCCCGTAGATGATACATTGAGGAGGTGGACAGAGTAAAAGCAACATCATTGTGTTAACTCAGGGTGTGTGTGCGTGTGTGTGTGTGTGTGCGTGTGTTTGACGCAGGACAGCATCCAGGTCCATCTGATGGGGGGGAAGGGTCCCATCACGGTGCGGACCTGTGACATCGGAACAGGAGGCGTGAGCGGAGAGAAGAGCGGCTGCTTCTTAACGCTGGAGGAGAGCCGGATAAAGACGACCGCGCTACACACAGGTAACAACACAACAACAACAACAACACAGAGCGTTAAAGGCTGAATATTTATAGACCAAAGCAGCTTCATGATGAGCGTCAGGTATTATTTCTCACAAGACCATGAAGCATCTCTTAAATGATCTTAAACGCCTGTTTTTGTTCAGTCTTGTGAATCATGGGTAATCAAAGCGAGATCTTTACAATATTGTTTATTGTATTTATGTCATTGTGCATAGCACCAGCTGACCACCAGGAGGCGCCAGCTGTCCTCACGTCTGCAGGGTCGGATGTTGCACAAAGTGTCTGTTACAGAGATTCCAGCTGACTGATCTCACATGTGATGGAATATTTAAGAGACACTCGGCTGATTTATGTTCAAATCAGCAGAAACGGACCAACAATCATCAGATCCAAACAGAACGAAGATGATGAAAATCTTTCTATGGATCCGTTTCATCTGCACCTTTTGCAGAAAGTTTTTTTTAATTGAACTCCTGGTGACGACGGTCCCGTTCAGCCTGGTCGGTCTGCTGAGCTCTCCGGAGAGAAATCATGGGAACGATGGAGGTGAGGATGACGACGGTTGGACCGGGCCGTTTGTAGCTTAATGTTTCTGACAAAGAGGCGTGAGTGTGGATGAATACACGGCTGTGCCTCCGTTTCTGGAGGCTTCGTATTCTACATGATCGTGTCCTGCTGCTGTATAGTTTTGCTGACTCTTACCTCTTACAGTGTTTATATTTGTTTAAATGTTTTCATCTCGGTTTGAGGAGAAAAACACCCCAAAGATGCTGTAATGAATTAAAAAAATGAATGAAACTGGGAAATGAGTTTCCTATCACCAGCCTGCAGCCTTAAGGTTGCCTGTTTGAATCCCTGCCAGCTCGTAGGGCTGCGAGAAGTTTCCTCTGACCTTTGACCTCTGTCTGGCTCAACCTGCCAACAGACTCTGGAAACAGACAGAAAAACACAAAGCCAGGAACCTGAGCGAAGAGGAAGGGAAAGTCTCGGGTAAGTTTGTGATCGGGGGAACAAAACGGCGCAGGATCTGTCAGAATTCGTTGTAATTTGAACAAACTATATTTAAACTAAAACTCAGAGTGAATGAACGTTTTTGTTATATTATGTTGTCTCCACCTTGTAAGTCGATATGAAGGCTCCCTTAAATCAGGTGAGCTTCTAGAATTAATCTAATTTAAATGAAAAAAACCTTTGGTAACACTTTCTATGATGACCAGATCGTGTTATGGGAGCATTCATACATTCATGAACACACATCTGATGCACTTTATCAACAGTCATAAAACATAAATGTGACTTTTGATGAATTATAAGTTCAGGTGTCTTGACTAGTTATAGACTTCTTATACTCACCTACACACCTCATCAATCAGCTGTAGTTATGACTCATAGTGTGCTATAATAGTTCATACAGTATCATAATAATCAGTGATGATCAGGGTGCATATATACGTTACTTTACAGCGTTACCTGCTGAGAAAAGTAACACGTTAGACTACTTTTCTTTTACGATGTAGTTTGTGTTTGAGTGGCGATCACCTTCATACACAGCCTAGTCAAATAAACTCAATGTCAAGAAAGGAAACATAATCTTACACCTATTAACCGCCTCAACTCATTGAAAAGCACTTCAAACAAGATATAAATGAAATAAAACACCAAACCGCTCTTGGTTTGTTTTTCCACTTTTCCAACAATCAACTTGTTGTTTTTTTAAATTGTGCTTTTAGTGTGAATCATTACTCGCCATTAAATCCAAATGCATTGTAGTCGGAGTCATATTTCCTCACCACATGCTTTGAAACCTTTCCTGGCGCACGGTTGTTTCCCAGTTTAAAAAACCATTTGTGTCACTGCCTCCAAGGGAACAATAGGATTGAGTAACGTAGCTCTTGGTAGCACGATAGAGCAGTTACATTATCTCTCAAACTATCACTGAAGTGCTTTTTAACAAGGCACTAAAGCCACAGCTGCATGTTAGCAGCAAACACTAAAAGACTGGGGATGAGAATGAGGATTTCCATCAGGAACAATACAAAATAATTTCAATGGGAACACAGGCTTCATATTATAGAGGCAAGATGAATGATTCAAATAGTTTTAGTAGGATTAATGAAAATAAAGTGCATGTTCATGATTAAATACTTACTGAGGTCATCAGAGATTTAGAGTGTTCCCTCCACACGCCCAGTGGTTAGTGATCATTAGCCACTTATTATTTTTGTAAAGCGGTATTTAAAAATATCTGGCCTCTTGACGACAACACCACCCAGTGGACAGACCTCATCACTGCGTCAGTACGACTTCCTTCAAACAGAAACCTGATTCCTGCTCTGGAGATTAATTCTACAGTCGGAACAGGAAGTAGACTCACAAACACCTTCGAGAAAATCTAAAACAGTGGAACAATGTATGTTTTTATTGACTGAATCTGTCTCACATGAAACACACTGAATATGGACCAGAAGGTAACTGAGGAAATGACACTTGGTTGTCTCTCATTTGTTGCCTGTGGACACAAGCTGTGTGTGTGTGTGTGTTTTTCCCCCATGTGTGGCTGGACCCTGCAGGCCGGAGCCTCCAAGAGTTTCTCCTCCATCTATCAAACTGTCAGAATGACCCACAGAGGTTTTGTAGATGAAGCTCTCGTCCTGACGGTGACGGGAAGAACAAGCCACAGTTGTCACACCTCCAACATGACAAGAAACCAACAGAGAAGAGTGAAACACTGGACTGGAGGGACTAATAACCAAGCAGGTGACAAACATGCTACAACCATGCTAGCCCTCCTGCTGGGTGGTGCTAAGAGCTACATGCTAATGTTCACAGTTAAATTGTGAACAAGATACCAAAGTACTTTATCTGTTTCAATGGTTAACATGGTTAGCGTCTCAAATTGTTGATTTGTCAAAAAGAATACACGCGCCTCCAAACTATGCTGTGCAGTGCTTCGAGCTAAATGCTAGTGCCATCGATGCCACTTGCTCACAGCGAAGGTGATCACATGATACCAAAGTACATAATCTGTTAACAGTTAGCATGCTAACATGTGGTGATTAGCCAAAAACAAAACAAATACTATTAAACTTATCATTCAAACTTTTTCTTTCCTGAATAGTTAACATTTGAGTTGCTGCTGTGCGGTGCTTAAAGCTACATGCTAATGCCACCAAGGCAATATGCTCACAATTAAAGTACATAATGTGTTTTAATGGTTAGCATGCTAACATTTGTATTACTCAGACTTCTTCTGAAAAGTTAGCACTTGAGACGTTTTCAGTAGATAACATTCTCCCTTTCAATGCTAGCTGCCCGGGGTTACGTACAAGATTACTCCACCAGTTCGGCGCTGCACTTACAAAACGCTGTCTGGCTAACATCGATGAAGCAGAAACATGTTGTCCTTTTTATTCTGCAGCACAGATGAGGAGCAGCTAGACATTTGGTAAGATCACTTCTTTCTAACTCGACAACAACAAATTAGTTTCCTGTTCAAACTTGCAGTAATTGATCACCATCACGTTTCAAATTAGGTGTACATGATGCTTTTAGTCCTCCCAAGCCTCGACACAAAGACTGGTGAACTTGGGGAAATTTAAACATCATGGTCAGTTTACTCCTCAGGTGTATAGAATGTCTTTGGAGAAGCTTTGTCAAGTCAAGAAAGTGTCCCTGATGATATCAACTGAATTATCAAACTTTGATATGTTGCAAACTGGGGGTGAAAAGTTCTGAAAGACATTTACAGGCAGGTCCAACAGAAAGACACTATTGAGCATTATGGGAAGGGTAGGATGATGCATTTTTGTAGTTTAGCTGTATAAAAACAGAACGTCAGCAATGTTACGTTGCTGGAGTACTTAATTAAATGACAAATTGACCAAACTCCTTTTCCATGAAGTGACTCGAGTAAACCTGAAAGTGCTTTATGAAGAAGTTAAAATAACACTGCCGAGCGAAGGTTCAAGCTCAACTGTTTGTTTTTCCATCGGAAAAGGTAGGAGTTTATATTTTATATAGTTCATTACTTTCAATTTGAACTGAGTGATGTTTTGTTTTTTTAAACTGGAGAAACTGGAAATGGAGTGTGACACGCTTTTCTTTTAATTTAAAAGCCAAATACTTTCAAATGTCTTATTTCGGTGTATATTCAACTTGTTGAAAGACATTTACCTGCACAGTATTGTAATACTGGTTTGGTAAAAGGCTAAATAATGCTGAAAATCTGCCTGACGCAATGATTCCCATGACACAGAGACAAGCTAATGACAAAAAAAGGTACTTGACCTTAATCTGGCATCGACCTGACTTCATCCAGTGAGTCTGACTGTACATACAGCTGCCTTTGTTCAGAGCATGCAACAGCAGAATAAACTTTAATCACAAACACAAAACACACGGAAGAAGTCAGAGCAGAGTTTCCATCCAATGTTGAGCCAATTTTAACCAAATTTCCAGAAAACCAGCAAAAGAAAAATTAGGAGTTGTTAGCTCTTTAGTCAGGTTACCAGTGCAGGTAAAGAAGGAGCAACAAGACGACATGATTTAAAGAACCTCAATCCTCACACAGATCTGGTGTTTCTGTCTCTGCAGTGACGTTTAAGTCACCTGCTTCCTGCTTTACGTTGCAGTTTGTTTTCACTGATGCAGAACTTTTTAACCTCAGCAGAGTAAAATCGTTCTCGTTCTGTTGTTATTCAAGTTTTTCAAATTAATTTCCTGGTGTTTCCACTCACCCAAATTTATAATGTGCCAAAAAAAAAAACAAGTGGATGTGAACACACTAAATGTTGTGAGAGTGTCTGTTCAAGATGAAGCAAAGAGAAATACAAGCAGAATGAGTTTTGATCTGTTTTCCTTATTCTTTTTCGTTTGAACTGATTTGTGTTTGTGGAAATCTCGTGTTTGTACAGCTGAGGGAAGAAAAGGTTTATTCACAATGTGAATTAGCGACACACACATGCACACACAGTGTGGCGGCTCGGTGTGTAGTGAGTGGGCCATGATGTGTGCTGATGGTTAACATGTTGCATCACAGCGTGACTCTCTCAAACAGCAGTGGGTTGCTCACAGCCAATGACGCCAATCGGGACTATGAATAACACACACACACACACACACACACACACACACACACACACACACACACACACACACACACACACACACACA
>JBBPCS010003637.1:0-12089 GCA_037974645.1 Hollardia meadi
TGTGTGTGTGTGTGTGTGTGTGTGTGTGTGTGTGTGTGTGTGTGTGTGTGTGTGTGTGTGTGTGTGCGTGCATGTTTTCTTACTCATACACATGGACTAGAATAGAAACACTGAAATGCACACACACACACACACACACACACATAAACACACTCACATTCTGTCACTTCGCAGCTCTGTGACACTGCTCGGCACCGGTGTGCTTGGAGCTAAATGATACCATCAGCATGCTGGCGAGTTCAGTGTTTACCATCTTAGTTTAGTGAGCTAGCATGCTGTTTGGTGAGCTAGCAAGCTGTCATTTACTAATTAGCATGGAAAATTCCAATATACCTCCTCATATTTTAAAGCTGCCATAATGCTTTCAAGAGCATCTTCAAATAAAAATATGAAACTATATGGAAATTATATAGGCTGCTTAGCATTTCCTTCAGGTTATATAACTAGCAAGCTAAGCAAATTGAACCCTTCACTTCAAATTTAACTTTATTCCTTTCCTCCTTGTATTTGAATATAAAACTCTCAGATTATACAACCATAAAATGTATTGGTATAATTTAAAGTTTGCCTGGCTTGACTATTACTAGGGTAGTTTGCTAAAACATTGGTGTTTGAAGGAACACATACAGCCAAGCTCACATCAGAGCTGCACACATGTGTTTTGTTAATGTCTGGAAATCATTATTTTCTACATTTGGGCAGTGAAAGGCACGAGACAAGAAAGAAGAAGCAGCAGCAGCAGGTTGGCTCAAGATAATGCCCTAAGTTTATAGACTAGGTTGTACTGTGCTTGGCTGAGCTTGCTAAGCTGAACTAATGGTGTGAAGCTGTGAGCCTCAGTAGGCTGCAGGTGGAAGCTGCTCAGCACAGTGCAACCTGCAGGCCGTGTGTGTGTGTGTGTGTGTGTGTGTGTGTGTGTGTGTGTGTGTCTGTCTGTCTGTCTGCCGCAATGACGGGTTGAGAAGTGCATGATTCCCAACAAAGGTGTGTCTCTGTTTGGCAAATGAAATGTATGACTAAAACATATGAGAATGTACCCTTTGGAACAATTACTGTTTGACTTTTATTATTTTTGTGGTATTGGATTTGTGCGATGGCACTCAGTCATGGCAGGCTAATCACTGAGACATAATTGCTTGTGGGAGACGGGCTCCTCATTGTTGAGAGAGGCACCGAGCTGCAGGGGGACATTCGGGCCAGCACTCTCAGTTACAGTTACAGTCAATTTGGATGGAAAATGCCACATCCACTGGTTGTTTGTTTAGAGAGAGTTCCCAATAAAGCTATGAGTCAAAAATGAATCATTTCACACAGGAGGAGAGATGACTGTGCTGCGGCAGGGTCTAAATACATTCCTCTCCTCTTCTTTTTCTCTTTGTGAGGATAAAAGCTGACTGGAGTGGCATGAGCTCCGACTAGGGCTCTGATGACTTCAAAGAGAGGCGAGGGATGTGAGAGGAGGGGACTGAGAGACAGAGGTGGATGGATGCTTCACTGGTAAGGAGGGAGGGGGTAGAAAGAAGTGAAGTGCACATGTGTGTCAAGGTGAGATAAGAGAGCAAGAGAGTTCGTGTGATATCGTGAGTTTACTAGAAACATCAAAGACCTGAAACTGAACAAAAGAGGGCATGAGAGTGGGAGGGTAGAGAAGGGAATATAAATAGGAGAGGGCAAAGAGCAAGAGGGAACCTGGGATGAGAAAGTCCTGGGACTGAGAAAAATGTTTTCAAAAGTCTAGACACAGCGAGAGAGAGAGACAGAGAGACAGAGAAAAATTATTTATGTTTTCCAATAAAATATATTCTAGCTTTAAGCTGGCAGAATACACGGCAGAGCATGGAGGTAATGCATACTTTGAGGAGAAGCTAACAATGCTCCATATATCTGTTGACTTTTGAAAGCTCTCAACATGCAAATATGATTTTAGCTTTGGCAATCAATTGATGCTTGTTTTGGAGAATGGCATCCCACCAAAAATGCATTTGTTTTCTTGGCACGGTGCTCGAGTGGTTGGATTTGAGAAGCACTGGCATTTTCAAAAAAGGTTCATTTGTGCAATTAGGAGAAATCAGGTGATGGTGTCTTAGGTCATGTTTTACTTTTTTTTTCTTTTTTTTTAGAATTCTTTATCAAACATTATTCTTCACGACCAAAGTTGTATCTATATTCTAAGAAAAATGCACTAATACATATGGGGGTGGGGCGATACATCAATCAACGTCGTCAATTGCAGAAATACGTTGATTTGCAAAACGTGCGTCGGCAATGAATCATAGCTGCGCCCGGTCAAAACATGGATTACCACCGTAAATTAGGCTCGCCTACTGTACTGTGTATCTAAAATGAGCAGAGTGTTGGTGGTGGAAGAAGAAAGCTTAAGTATTATCAGTAAACTCGAAAGTACTTGTCATGCAGCTCTTTTATGACTGCTTGGACTTTTCGCAGCTTATTTCAGAGCCAGACACCCCACCCCAAAACTACCTGCTGCTAAATTGGTCCCCCTCAGTATATTCAGAGGATATTCAGGGTAGGGCTGCAACAATAGTGGAAAAAACTGACGTTGCAATGTCTTTTTTTTTCAGGCATATATATTGTGATATGAACACACGAAATTTCCCCAGATACATGCAGTGTGTTACTCATACAGGCTACAGATACACAGTTCAAATCATTTTTCATCCTTTTGTGTACTTTAAAAAGTCTCTCCTCTTCCAACAAAACAAATCCCCCCTCCTACATCCAAAACAGTTGGCTCAGCCCTCTGCTACCCCCACACTTTCGGTCTCACATATGTGGCTCCGGCATGGACAATAGAGGAGAGAACAGGTGGAGAGGTATTTGGGGAAAAAACAAGACTTTTCTTCATAAACTTTACAAATGGACTTGTGTGCTGCAGTTGTGTTATTTAGGCTACATGTAATTTACCATTTCTCACAATGTTCAAATATATGCTTACGTGGTGGAAGATAAACAGTTTTATGTTAACGTTAACGGCCATGATTGAGTGAGAAAATGGCTTAAACTAACGCTACAGACTGTTGTTAATGTCTGTAAATCATTTGAGTTATTTTCCTTGCCCCACACTGATGCGCAAATACATTTGCCAAGCCAAGCATTGAGCAAAAGAGACAAGCGGGAAAGCAGGGATTCATACGTCGTGGATGGATTGTGGGAAGGAACAAGTCGTCACTGAAAACAACAGGGGAGTGCATTATATGTAGCGACTGCATAGACACAGTTGCAATGCAAATGGTGCATGTAGAGACGGGGGGTTGGGAGAGATTGGGACAGAGAAAAAAACGACAGGAGAACAAAGACACATGTTTTGGACAGACACATACACAGTGCTTGGTGAACACAGAAGAATAAGAAATTTGAATGAAACTGTCATCCTGTCTGTTTCCCCTGACATCGTCTCATTTTCTCTCTTTTTCTTTAGTCCTAACTGAGCATCTCTGTCCTCATTAAGACCATCACACTAGACATGTCAGAGGAATCATTCACAACCCTGGCAGGGGTTCTCTTATAATCTTCTGCTAAATGTTGAGCTGGAATTAAATGACCAGACAGAAACGAGGCCTTAGTCAGCCTCTATCTTATTTGCTCAGGCTTTCTTAGACCTTTACATAACCCTAACAGACAGGACTAAAAACTCCAGCCGTAGCAGACATATACAGAGGGGAGAGCTTCGAGCAACACAGGCCTAAGTATCTTTTCACTGTCTTCACGGAGCAGCCCAAACCAGTGCCCAGTGAAGTCCACTGTTAAATCTTTTATCTGTCACCTCACCGTCCAAGGTCTAGATTTAAATAAAGTTACAATAACTTGGAGATTGGATTCTGTCTTATCGGCCTACTAGAAGTTAATGTTAAATGTTGTCATATTTGCCCATGACCAGAACCATCATTCAGTAACTTCAGCCAAAAATGAACCATAATTCATTTTAGAAATACAAAAGAGACAAGCAGAGTTAGATGAGAAGGTTGATACCACTCTCATATATGTCCGTTCAATATGAAGTTGGAGCCAGCGGCTGGTTAGCCTAGCTTTAGCATGGATTGGACACCAGTATCTCTAAAGCTCACTAATTAACACAGTACGTCTCATTTCTTTAATCCATACACGCACATTAGAACAAATTAATTAGAGAACCTTCGAGGTGCTGGAAGGTAGAAATAACAGATATGAGAGTGGCATTGATCCTCTTATATGACTCCCAGCAAGATGCAAATAAACATATTTCTTATAGAATTAATAAAAAAGCCAAACTTTGACAGTCAATGTTTTGCGTATTTGTTCATTCTGCGTGTTTTGCAGCTCAGCAGTACCACTATGCCATTTTTGATACTAACACAAGGGCACCACATTTTTTGACATACTAGTTTTGAATTTTTGTCTGAAAAAACATAAACAAGGTAGCATTACATTTACCGTCACACTTATTTTCATACAGTATCCACTATTGTAAAATAGTTGCAAAAGGTGTCACTTTTATGGCTCTGGATGCCAACCCAAGATACTTTATATAGCTCCAACCAAAACAGCCATTAATGTTGACAAATTGCTAAGCTATTGAAAAGAATTGTACTTACGAGATGTGGTGTCACCTAGTGTGTATATCTTCTCTGTGTGCCTTTCTTTCTTTTTTGGTTTCTTTAAGACCAAAAGTAGGACCGAGGAGAATGAACTACTCACATAAACTGTACACGTCTCAAATTGGTTTGATCAAGAAAGCCTCTATAGTCAGTCATTGTATTTGTAGAATGCATCAGTTATACATTTCATTGTCACAAGATGCAGCATGGCCGGGGGGATTATCTCATCCCCGAGTAGTATGATGAAATATACCACAACTGCACCTCCATCGACTGTAGCATGTGACACTAATTCCAGCCCCTCTAATTGGCGTTTAGGTATTGATGTCAGCAAATACAGGCAAAATGGATTAGTTTGAAAGCCATAAATGCCAATTTTCCATCCAGCAGTGCCTGCCAAACACCCACACTTTCCCTCAACAGTGTGTGCAAAAAAAAAAGAACATGCATGTTTTCATACACAGAAAGAGAAATCGCCTGGCTGGCACGCTAACATACAAAGAGCCCTACTTCACACACAAAGATTTCTCTCTGATCTGGCAATTAGAGATCATCCCACCTCGCCCCCCCACCCACCCCCTCTCTCCCTCTTCCTCCAAGTCTTCCTGATCTTCTGATTGCAGATTGAGAGAGACAGGCAGTACAAGAACCCTTCAATCTGGCTCTTAACTGAGAAAAAGCTGAAAACGTATTCAGTTCCCTCTGCTTTATGACTCATGAACAATGTAGGATGGTGGGGGGAATTGTATTGATAATGGGGCAAACTGATATATCGGGTATCGGGTAGGTTTAACATGCAGATTGGGCCTAGATTCAAAACTGCTTTGAGGAGATCTCTGCTGTTGTACTAATCTAAACTAAGAGCCAGTGTATTAATAATAGCTGCAGTTCTTATTAATACTGTATTACTGCCGTGTTAAAGTGATGCAGAGGAGAGGGACAGTCTTGTTCCTGCAAAGTGATCTCTTGTACACAACCACTTAATCAATTGACAAATCAATAGTATGCACGAATACCTCTGCCCTATTTGTTATTTCTGTTTGTTCATTATTTCATTACTGAGTCGCTCTGAGGGCAAATGGTTCACTGTCACAGTGCTTCATCAACACGCTTTTCAAAAGTGTGAAGGACAGAGTTCCCTGAAGCTGAAAACAGAGAGAGAATGCTCACATTACAAGAAGGAAAGCTGGTAAATAAATGTTGACAATCTTTTTGACAATCATTATTCTCAGAGGGTATTTCCTGTTATGTGCAAAAGCTGTTGTTTATACATAGACATCGGTTACATAAACGTTTCCACATAGCAAACTAAATTGGAGTCAAAGTTCTAAATATGGCATATAAGGTAGTATTTGGTCATATGACATGAAATCATTTGCATTACTATCTCGAATAATGACGATTTGAAATGTACTATATTCATCAAGGACTAGCTCATTTTTTTTACTAATGTTTGTAAAGAAAACACTTGAAAAAACATGATGCTAGTTATCAGGGCAAAGGGCTATGGACATGACATGAAAGTGACAATACTTATACCTTAAGGACGTACATTTCATTATATGATATTGTTTGTTTACATAGTGTAAAGTGGTGAAATGTGCAAGAACAATAATAACCTCTGGCTCTTACACTCTTTTTGCATCACTTTCATCTGCAGACGTTTCACCAGGGACCAATTACTTCAAAGATGCACAGTAGTGGCATTTATGTAAGCACCAGAATCTAAAACAGTATTCTCCCATATGAACTGCTGATGCATGCGATACAATGATGCATGTGTTCAATGGGAAACAGAATAGAAAATAAACACGCAGTATAGGATTACTGGCTCTACACAGAGACAGAAGCCAAACTGGCTGCTGGCAGAGCAATTACTGTATGCCCATCAGCAGTTCAGATGTAAGTAAGAGTGGGCTGGTGCCTCAGATGTCTGATACTAAACCACAGATCAGACTCTATAGTAACAGTGTACTGTAAAGAATGGAATCATAAAAATTAATTTTATCTAGTCCTAAAAATTATATTTTTCTATTGTTGTAGGCATATAAGATTTCCTGGAATCAAGCGACATTAAATGTTTGCAAAAATCCTCTGAGAAGTAAAGCTGCAAGTGGAATTTTGTAGCTCGTGGAGTGTTAAATCATTACACTCGAGCCAAATAACTGCTGAAATGAACATTGTTGTTTCGCAGTTTGAAAAACTCCGTCACTTTTATGAGGTCAGAGAAGACATTTTTCAGTCAAGAAAATATGCCATTTTCTTTTGTGCAGCAGAAAAGTTGTGATATCCAGTAGAGAGCCAAACAGCTTTTCCATTTCTTCGGGAAAAAATGTCTCAAGACATTAGAACATAGAGAACTTTCTGAGGATGAATGCGATGAATGAGGAAAACATTCATATTTGATTAAATCTATCAATACTATATGTTAAATCTAATCATTTTAGTATATGTTAGTGTGTGTTTCCTCTCCTCTTTCTTACCATTAACACAACTGCAAACAGCGCACACACAAAGTCGCTGGCTGCTGAGAGAGGATGTTCCCTCCTCATGCTGAGTGGCTGTAAACTTCACGAGAGCTGTTTTAGACTCGCATGAAAAATTCAGGACTCTCTCTTTGCGACATTCGCCCTACATACAGCACACACACACACACACACACACACACACACACACACGCTCGCACATGCATCACAGCATTATTCATGGTGCACACGTGTGAGCGGGAATGAAAGAAAACACACACATACAGTGGAGAACAATTGGTGCGTTTGATGATATGAGCTCGACGTGGTTAACGTTAGAGCGGCATAACATCACAGAGGCTTTTATATGGTAGAGAAGCGGTGCATATCAATCGAGTCATTCCACTGAACATTTTATTGGCATTTTTTGATAAACCAGACAAGTTCTGTCATATTTCTTGTTAGCACCTTCCTTGGATTTATACAGTGAGTGATTACATTTTCAGGGTCACCCGCACCTGTTGTCAATAAATCAGCCAATCACACTTGTTTATTCACATTTTACATACAGTACATCCGCAGTATATATATACAGTATGCGTTCAAGCAGGGTGCTTGTGTGCATGCGTCCGTGAGGGAAAACTGGCATCTATGCGCGCATCTCCACAGCAAGCAGGTCAACACCTCAGCTCGCCCATCCATTTTCATTGGACGTTAATGACAGGAGTTGGAGGGGAGGACAGGCCGCAGAGAAACAAAGATTGAGAGAGTGAAATGATAGAGTTGTGCTCCCAGTGGAAAGACTAACAAACCACTTTCTGCTGTCCTAAACCATAAAACTCTCTCTGCTCACGTTACATAACCCTTCCACCACCATATACGAGCACACTGTCAACCATCTCGTATCTCTGCGGCCAGTTGCTTCATATCAATGTAAGTGTTTACACTGTGTATTCATGACATTGGTGTACAAGAGGTCCAAGCAGCATAACAGAACATAAAAGCGCCACTTCAGAATTCACCTCGTCTTAAGTGTGGCTCACTTAATGTGGGTTGCAACACTTCTGCCAAGTCATCTCCATCTTAAAAGCATTTGGGGCACCTTTACCCTGGTGGTATCCACATGTCTACAGACAGCACCTACTCCAGAAGCACAATTTCATCCTCGCTGCCTTCACCGTGTCCTTTCATTCCGCATTGTATCTAGGTCAGTCAGTGCACAGAGCCGAGCTGCAGCCATGTGTGGTCAAGTAGTGAGAAGTGAAGCATTGGATGACGTATGAAAGCTTCATGACTAAAGCTGTGTCTAGACCACAGGCATCACATCAGTATTACGTCATCACATGACGACAGCGGTCACATGACACCGAGGCAACTTTCTATACGGTTCCGTCATGTCTGTGCATTTCACAGCATCGAGTTGCTAAAGAGCAACCACATTTTGTGTCCTGCTTACTTTGATATGTGTGGGATCTATATTTCCATCAACACTTATGCGTATGATTGACACTTGACAGCGATCTAGGCTATTGTCATATTTTAACCTATACCTACATTACTCCTTTACTGCTTGACTGTTTGAAATGCGCGGACTAGACAGAACCGGAATATACGCAGTCGCTTCAGCGATGCGCTAATGCTGTCGTCACATGAGCGCGATGCTAAAGTGACGCCTGCGGTCTAGACATGGGGCAAGAAAAAAATCTGACCAAACGCTGAAGAACAAACAGCTCCTTAAAAGTTCAATGTGTACGATGTTGAGAGTCATTCCCAGGTCATCAAATGCAGACGCGACCTGCCAACCCAAAGCGTGCACCTTTAAATCTAAAATCTGTTTTGACAGTAAAAAAAAACACATAATTTGAGGCTGGTTGTTGAAGGCAAAAGCTGCAAAACAAATATACAGGCTAGACTTCTTCTTTGCATGCTTGGTTCTAGAGATCATGGTGGATCAATAAGCAGGGAAAAGGAAGAGACATCACATGTAATTGAATAGCTGGAAAGACCTCAAGTCAATATTTCATGCTCTAATGGGATGCAACTGGTTTTCATGCCTTGGCATATTTTGATGCTGTTAAATAAAATCTATCAAGAGACACGATTTCCTTCATTATCTACACAAAGGAAACTTACAGGAATGACAAAACCAGTCACATTCATCTGTCTCCATTATTTCTCAATATTTGGCCTATTTTATGAACAATCTAATTTATGGCCTGTTGTTTTGGTTTGGGATGATCTTGAAAAGGTGCAGTAGGACAGTATAGCAAGACTTCCAGTAAATTTTGTCCCACACTGGCGGTAATATTGCCTAACACGCCGTGGGTGCCATAAAACACTGTCAAGCTATGATATCATGCTATGCGTAGCCTTGTCCTGGCGTGCAGAAGCTATCGCAGAGGGAATGGGATCATTCACTGAAGAAATTCACTCAATGCTTGAGTCATCCACAAGTAAGATAAGACGATCATCACTTCATTGGTGCATCTGAGTGAAACTAAGTAGCTCATACGCAATGTTGTGTTTACGTACATACAGCTGTTGTTGCCCCGATGTGATACTGCAGGACACCATGAACTAGAATCACTTAATTATGGAATAATGATGCCTGGGATAAGTGAAAAGAAATGTAAAATATAAAGCATGGATTATACTAAAACATATCATTACATTATTTATTAGTTTGTAACAGGGAACACACTCCTCTCCTGATGGGAGCAATTTTTCAAAATATCTATTTGTTGTTTTTTTGTTGGGGGGGTGGGGGTGGGGTGGGGGGGTTCAGTGAGAAAAATACATCAAAACCAAATCAGCGCACATACCTTCTATCTATATTTCACCACTAGAGGTGTAATTAGTAATTGGACCACAAGTCTCAACATATACAATTCCTATATTCCCTGCAGATTATTATTTCATTAATCTGTGTGGTGTTTGGAGCAGTGCTTGGATTAAGGTGTCTCAGCAGTGGGCCATTTCATTCCCCTACCTCTCCCAACTCACTAATGTAGAAACAGATTTGACCATGAAAAAACACTCTAATAGCAGTGTAATGATGTAATGTTGGCTTCCCTTTTGGTTAATGTCAGACAGTTAAAAAAAATCCATCCTCCAACATGTGAGCAATAAAAGCTGATGTTTAACTGGGAAAAATCAGCCATATCGGTGTCTCGCCATTAGTATCAGCAATTTCCATTGCACTGCTCATCGCGAAGTAACTGATGCAAGCGAGTTACACACTCTCAAACTCACAGACACGCACACGTGCAGGCTAAAAATAGCAGCTGCCTTACCTTTCTGTACACTATCATGTTGGGAGACTCATCCGCTACCCCGTTGGTCCCCTGCCCACCGCTGTTGGTCTGTGCCATGATCCAGTAAGTAAATCTGCCACAGGAAATGTCAGGTTCTCCTGTTGTGGACAAAATGGACATTTTGGTTCATCAGAAGAACGATGGGAGTCTGAACGTGACACATGCCCTTACCTTGCCAACAAGAGCGCAATTTACATAACATGGCCTGGATCACGTTTCCACATAATTGTGCATTTCCACATGGAACAGATGTGCAGGGATCCTACTCGGCTACGTTTGTGTTCACATTTCATCACAAGGTCTTGACAAGGACATTTTTGTTTTTTAAGAGAGGGAGCTGATTTTGCACAAGGCATGGCTACTGGTACAGTGTGCATTCTCATTGAATGGGGCAAAAGTTCAACTTGCCAAACAGTAATTGGCACCATGTCGGACTACTACCACTCTGTTCTCAGATGGACTTACTGTGCACAAAAATCAATGTCTGAAAAGTGACCTTTTATTGTTTGTTGACACCAGATGATTCGCCAGCAATCCTCGCGCACCTGCATGGCACCTTGTACGCATCCTAAGATTGCAAACGGCAAGATAAGGCGAAGTGAAGACCCGGACCCTGACAGCGGTAAATGCAGTAAAACAAACACACCGTCCCTGGCTCCTCTACAATGCAGCTTAAATGCATTCATTCGGGTAGAGCAGCAATAGTCAGAACGTGCCAGACTGTGCAAACGTACCGAGATCGCATGCACGTTCCAGCTTTATCATTCTTTCTCCCCCTTACGACACCCACACGACATCTTTAGGAGGCTTAGTCTGCCACACTGAGCAGCCGATAGCATGCAAACAGCGGAGTCATGTCACCTGCTCTTAACATGAGGACGTTAGCTCCACTGTGCATGTGCACTGTGTTTTTCACTGTCCGTTTCAGCGCCTTGGCCAGCTACCGCAAAACGCCCGCGCCCGTTATCGCCCCCCCCTTTATTTTTCTTAATCACGAATAGCGCGGAAAACAGACTAACACAGCGACGTTGGTCACCGGAGGAGAAGCGAGGAAGAGGGGGGGCTTACCTGAAAAAACGCGCAGTCCAATGTAGGACTCCTGAATCCTTGACGTGTGGAAGCCTGGTCCTTCGCGTTCAGTGTGTCAACTGGCAGACATAGGAATGCGAGGATTATTCATTGGCAGCGCGAAGAGGCAGACATTCGGTGGACACTTGGTGTGGCTCAGCTCTCCGTCTCCTCTCTCTCCCCTCTTCTCCCAAACGATGCTCAGAAGCACGGGCGCGCTACCTCCGAGCGCCGTGAACGCGCATCGATCCATGACCAATCGCTTGTGAAGAATAAATTAAGAGACATACAGCTATTTTTTTCCAGCTTACATTGTACTGTCGTGTGCACCAGTGATATGCTAGTTCTGGAAAGCTAGGTCGAGACATGAAAGACCAGCAGCATGTTTTAACAATTGCAATCTTTATCAGAAGGTCAGGATATTAAAATACTAAATATTAAAGTCCCCCCTCCACTTAAAAATGTTCTTCTGGTTCCTTCAGTTGAATGTTTGAGCTTCATTGTGTAGAATGATTTATGTGCAGAGTCGGACACTATAAGGCCGTTTTCACATTCATTGCTCAAAGTGTCAATTTTCTCTGTGCTCATTGAAAATCTGATTTGAAGAGGCGGGGCCTACGAGCATGATTTGTGACATCACAAATAGT
>JBBPCS010003638.1:0-12085 GCA_037974645.1 Hollardia meadi
ATGAAGGTCCTTATCTGACCGAAACGTTGACCAATAAAGCAGAGAAAAGTGAGTGCGGGAGTATGACATTTTTTCTTGGAAAATAATTCATTGTCATAAGGAATTATAAAAACACTAGAAGTCAGCCTGCTTTCTATAATTAGCAGTGAAAGGATACAGACAAATTGAGACAGAACAGACAATTACAGACAAAAACAACTGATAAGATATTACAATTGACAACAACTGATATTAAAAAAAGATACCCCTTAATTGATCCCCAGAGGGGAAATGTAGGTGTTACAGTAGTAAAACATATTTACATGATTTGGTAAAAAAAGAAAGAAAGTAAAATAGTAAAATGAAAATACTATGGAATAACACAACAACAACAACAACAACGCACCTATCCTAAAGCATTATGACTCCAATTTAAAAGGAGAGGAGTCTGGAAAAACTGGAGTTCTTGGTGAGGTTTGAGATCACGCCGAGGCTGAGAATAAGTTATTACCATACACAAACACACATAGTTGGTGAGTATTGTGAACTAGCACACAGCCTATATTTGCATAGTTACATGCTGTTTAAGGACAATAAACATTGACTGCAGAAACAATTTTGTCGCTGAATTTGTATGGCCAAATATCCTCATATTAAACAGTGTTGTTCAAGTTGGCCAGTTATCAATACACATGCATAAACACACAAACATCAAACAACAAAATTGATTCAGAATGATTGCCAGTTCTTGTGTCATTGTGTGTTAAAATTTCTCAGGATGGATTTTCCTACTAAAAGCTGCTTTAATGGAGAAAATGAAGATGTTCATCTTACCTGTTGCTCTCTGTTGATGGCCAAACAGGCACTGGAAACAGAGAACTGCACAATAAACACCATGAACAGGATGACCATGTACTGTGCTTCAATGTCAAGGAATAAAAGCAAATATTCAAATCCTACACAGTACATGTAAACTTTCTCACACTTAGCGGTTCTAAACCACTGCATATAAAATTGACACTGTACATTAAGAGAATAAAATACACAGTTTGAAAAGCTGGAAATATAGTTGTATGCACTGTCTCTGCATGGCTGACTACAGTGTGAAATGCGATTCTGCTTAGGATCTTATTTTTAAAAACAGTTTTAGGGTTTCTAACAATCAAATATGAAATATTCAAATATTCTTGGCTATTAATATTTCAAAAATAATCCAAAAAACAATTTGTCAGTCTATATGTCTGTAAGCAAAAACTGCTACAACATGTTTTGTTTTCTCACATAATTAATAGTAAAAAACATTTTATAAAGTATAATTAACATTTGTGAAATTTGTAGTGATGGTAAAACTGCAAAAATATTTAGAGGGTAACACCTTCCCCTTAGCATGATATATTTCTGGGTCCCGTTCTTCAAATGTGGCTTTACTAATCATGTCTAATATTGTTACAAAGCTAAAATTATCCTGTTGAACTGTCATCCAGATCACATTGTTCTTTGAACATATTTATAGGATTGATTTAAAAAAACAAACAAACTTGAATAAAGTTATCTAGGAAGTACTTTTCGAAATACAGGCAGCAAAAGTAAAAAGCTGAGCTGAGCAATTTAAGTAATTCAGTCAAACATGCAGTTACCTGGCTAAAATAACACTGTTTATTCTCATCCATCTCATTTTCGTCTTTGAATGCAGTTTCAGGATTGATTTGTTAATCTTGGATGAAGGGCTTATTTTTGATATAACAGCAACCCTTCCAGCATGCACATGGGACAATAGATTCATTGGGCCTTTCTCAAACTGGACCCTACCCACTTCTACTCCGTCATGTAGTGAACTCTGTTTGGAGTCACACTCGCAGCTGAATGAAACCCACTTCATTAAGGTGTAGGGCAGTGACAAGCGGAATTAACTTTTCTCTGTTTCAACTGTTGCACCTCTTCGTAACCACAGTTTCATATCAGCATATTCTATTATTATTATTAGAATAATAATTATTATTCCATGGGGCCCAGCTGGGCACAGCCCGAAAAGACAACATGGAGCCGACGCAGGGACAGGCATTGGGGTCAGGTGCAATGCATGACGGGTGGCAGGCAAGTACCTTGGGAGTGCCAACTCCTGGCATCACAGACTGGTCCTCGGGATGTGGAACATCACCTTGCTGGTGGGGAAGGAACCAGATCTGGTACAGGAGGTGAAGTGGCTAGATATAGTTGGGCTCACCTCTATGCATAGCTCTGGTTCTGGAACCAAACTCCTGGAGAGGGGCTGGACTCGCTCTAAGTCAGCATTGTGCAGACTCGCTGTGGGAAGGTTTTAGAAGCCACTTTCACTTGAGGGTAATTGGTTTGGGATGGGACTTAATGTGGTGGATCCTCTGCGAGGACGTACAAATGGAGTATAAGTGGATAGTGAGAGGGTGTAGGGGTAGTTAGAGAAAGGCCTATTGACAGTCTCATTTGATGCATATTCCTGTGTTGTATCATTTTGTTCTGTTTTTGTGCTCCACAATGTTTCTCATCATTGTTAAACAATGCTTTATAAGCCTGCTTTAAACAATACAACAACAATTTTCAACAAATTGAGTTCTGCTGTTAAATAATTTAATAGGTTTTAGTGTTCTAACTAAATGCCATATCTGGCTCCACTGGTTTTTCAACAGTTTAGTTGAGTTCTCAAACTATACATAGTTTATTTCTTTTTTTGTCTTTTTCTTTCTTTAGTTTTTATTTTATCATGTATACAGTAATTGTGTGAAACTCTTATTCACTAAAGATTAACACTGATTATTACACCAAGCGATCATAGTGATTTTACAATAACCTGGATGTTCTTATCTAAAATCATATTTATGACAACACTTTAATTATACATCTAAACAAGTCATTTGTAAATGGCTCAGTACAAAGGGTTCAGCCTAAAAGGTCTCGATTATGGCTAAGATACTTCTCAATAAGCCTGCACTTTTGCAGGTTTGGGTTTAAGGACTTGAAAACTGTGACAGATGAATTTCAACCCAGCTTCAAAAAGACCAGAGTCCAATCCAGAGTCATGTTAAATCATCAACATCCTAATCTGGATAACTCAGTTGTAAATGTGAGAATAAGGGGGCCCAGATACCTGGCCACACTCCAGTCAGTTATGTCACCGCAGGCATTTTGCCATGTACAGCTGAAAGAAAACATTTAGTTTGCAACCAAAAATGCAACTTGTGAAGCTCTGACCCATAAAAAGAACAGTAGTAGTGGTTTAAAAAAAAAATTTAATTAAGTGATGAATTCCTTTTTTAAATACTGATCCACATTTTCTGGGTGGCAATCATATACTGTATAGAAGTTGTAAAACAAATAGCAGTGATATCAAACATGGGATGAGCAGTTTGAAGGATACGAAGAAGAGCAAAACCTGGTGATGCTTCATGGCCCCGATGAGGCCAGCCAGGGCCACAAAGAAGAGAAAGACGCCCACACCAATGATGCCTCCCACCACTTGGAAACTGGACACAAGACCGAACAACTTCCCCCATGCTGCGATGCCAATCATCAGTAGGCTCACCATCTGTGGGACAGACACAGAAACTGAGTCTCAGTGCTATAATTATTGTGTAGAAAAATCAAATATGACTTATATGTAATTCTTGCAATAATTTTAAGATTTCAATATCAAATGAAAATATTATCTGCATTCAATATAAATCTAGAATTACTGCCTCACAGTTGTATGCCAGTGTGCACCAGTCAAGTTGCAGTTTACATAAATGTCTGTCCAGACTCATATAATACAATATAAGTGACTGTGTGATGCCATGTGTGGGTGTGGCCAATTTCTCTCTCCCTTGCAGGTGAAGAGCTGAGGCTGATTGCAGTAACTCAGGGCACCTGGGCCCAGTATTCCTCTTTCTCATTCTTGTGGAGGCTGTGCTGTGAGCTCAGAACACCCTGCTGACTGTCCCCCCTCTGCTTCTCCCCACAGGCCCCATCCTTGGTTTGGTTTCTGGGTATACGGCTTCAGTTGTAGTTATTTGGTTTTCTGCACATTACAACACCTTCACACATCCACATTCACGCATCCATCATCCAGCCCCTACACTACTGATGCCACTGATGTCCATACCCCATACTTTAACTATTTTAATTTGGCACAACTTCTAATTTGGTTTATTTTGACTTGAATAAATATATTTGTTAAACGTTTGCCATGTTGTATCTCCCTTTTGTTGTGGCCACTTGAGCCAGGTCATAACAACTGCATGTAACTAAAATTCATACATCATAACACACTGACCTTTACAGGACCACATGTGCCGACGAATGCAACGGGCCAGTGCTACAAATGTAATTGAAGTTGCCAATTTTTGGACAATGTTGACGCACTGATACATTTTCACCTTTCCTTGCTTTCCCCCCATCCTTTAATAATGCAGTGCTGATGATGCAGTCAGTCACTCTCCTCCTGTTAGTAAATATGCAGTGTATGCTGCAGCTTGTCACTCCTGTGGAGAGGGCGAGTACACGACAGTCATTCAGTCTCAGTGAGTACTAGGAGGACAGCAGGACAGTCGCACTCTTTCATCCGCTCTCGATCAAGAGTTAGATAGTACAGCGTCAGTCAGTCTGTATCAGAATGTCAGCGGAGCACAAGACCACAATGGCCTCACTGTGTGCCAGCCTGCCTGCAAACCAGTCAAAGAGCAGCAGAGCTGACATATTATGCAGCAGAGCAAGTCAAGGTCATGCTATGGCCCACACAACCAGCCTATACTCTGTTTCACCAGTGAAGCCACAATAACAACATAAACAACAGACAGCAAAACGCAGGAAAAGGACACAGCCAAGGTGTACAAAGAAATCAATATGAAGGCAGAAAGATCCCATCCTCAAGTGTGCCTGCCACTCTACATTTACACTTACAGTTGCATTAGTTGAGTTTGTTGTTTGTAATTCCTCCATCACCAAATAGTATAATCAGCTATAAATACAAGAATATAAGAGTAATGTTCTGATACTGCAGTGGCAAACAGGGACAGCAGACACCCAGACACCAAGAGAAACCTGCAGATACACTTACTGTCCATAGTGTACCACGTGGTCATGTAGTGACAACAGAGCAGTGTGTTTTCATTGACTGGCTATAATAACCGAGCTATAACCTGAGGAAAGAATTCAGGGAGAGATTCAGAGAGATCAAGCACTCATCAGGGAGAGGAGATGGAGAGTTGTTAATATTTCAAGTCTGATTTTTTATTTCAGTTAACATCTGCTCCTCTGCTCTGCCCTCACTGTATTTTCTCTCACTATCAAGAAAGACAGCTATCTTTGCACACAAATGCAAATACACACATGAGCCGAGCAGAAACTAAATCCCAAGTCAGGACTCATGTTTCTTTCTAATATCACTTTTCCACAGGGAACCCATGTTCACTGCACGCTTCCCAACATGCTGTGTGGGAAACAGACAACCCGTCACACAGGGAAGTACATAAGCGTTGTTTTACCAAACTATTAATAGTTTTTCCATAAGTTAAGGGTTAAACAATAAATAATTTCAAAATTGTGGTTTGACATAACTTATATTGTTGACAATGTAAGTTGTATGTTGAAAGATGTTTTATGCCACTAGATGTAAATAGAACTGTAATGCTAATTACTGTTATTTACACCAGAAGGCCAATCTACAAAAGTATCTGGTCTGTTGTCTGGTTAATAGCTATGCTTTGTAGATTAATTTGTGCTCGGTCAAAACATGAAACATGTGAAAGAAACACCACTCAATAAGCAACAGCATCATTAATCCGATTTTTGTAAAGTGCGATAGATCTGAGATCAGTTGGAGATGGGTAAAATCATATCTTTTCAAAATCCTTGTAGACCCCAAATACAGGCCTGGAGTTTCAGTTACTGAAAATAATTGAAATTGAAATCCAAAATCACAGCAATGGTCAGTTTCAGTTAGTTATTTTCCACAAATATCTAGAAGACAAAGTTTACAGTTGCTTGGGAACAACAATCATGGAGGAGAGTGCTGGCTGTTTCCGGATATCTGGAGCCATATGACTTTATCAACTGCAATTATCATGACATGAACAAGAAACTGCAGGCAATCAAGCGCAGATCTACCTCTGATTTGAGACATTTGTCAACAATCTCCAAAAACTGTGAGCGAGTGAAATCTGTATTAAGTCTCAAAGCTTGTTTTGTAGCTATGAGTAATGAAAAATGACTGGATGTATTAGGCTGTGTGCTATATTGGCCCTAATGTCTAAACACAACCCAATTTTTAACATGAAGATAATTCATAGTGACGGATCGCTTTGTGCATTTATCTGATGTCATGCTACAGCCGGCTGCAAATGCACACACACAAACACACCTACACATACAAATAGACATACAGACACATTTTTGTGATAACTGCAGAACATCATGCTTTCCCACACTTCTCCTGAGGCCCATAGAATGTGTGTGTGTTTGTGTGCGAAAATGTGTGTAGCCAGTAGGCTGGCTCAGCATGTGCTGAGGTGAAAGTTTCCAAAACAGATGCAGCTCAACAGGAAGGAGGGCAGCTCTGCTTATCCTCACAGATTACCCTACTTCTGTCCTTTTCTCCTTCTCCACCTCTCTCTCTCTCACACACATAAACACACACACTCTCTCTGGTCTTAGCCTCTTGCTAGCCTTGTAACTCAAGGGCATTTTCTCTTGTCTTTCACACACCTCTACCTTGATCCAGACACATGACATGTGGCTGCCACCTCAGACACACTGTTGCACCACAACAGTTGACCGCAACTCTGTGGGACTGACCGTGTGTGTGTGTGTGTGTGTGTGTGTGTGTATGTATGTGCATGTGTGTAGTATCTATACGACCCTTTTCTTTGTTTAATTTAGGATCTCTTTCTAATTCTTCCCTCAATCCCTCACTTCATTATATTTTTACTTGGCTCTTCCTGTCTTTTCTTCTTTTATTTTCCTCCACTTGTTTTCATTACAATATTCCATCCCTCTCTCTGCCCACTCTCGTCTTCCTCACCCCTTCTGCTTTGTCTAATCCCCCTTATACACTCTCCCTCTCTCAGCCTCTCTCTTTTCCCTGACCCCCCCCACAAGGAGACAAACACTTCATATCTTGACACCAAACTGTCAGTAGGATTAAATGAGACATAACTGGATTATGCTCGCGTTTTTGTGCCCTGTAGAAACCTCAGATCTCTAGGTTTTTCCTTATTTTTGTGTTCCTGATGTCTCAAACAGCTCCAATACAAAGTGCCTCGTGAAGGTGTTGCAAAGAAGATATAAAGGAAGCTGTGCTTTTAAATGTCAAGTGTTACAGCACAAAGCAAAGTGTGCCCCCAAAATCCTAAGAACTGAGGGTTTCGGAGATGTTTGTTGCAGTACAGTGATGTCATGCTCTGTGACACACAAATGACGCAAACTAAAAGCTAAACCAGCTGCTTCACTCAGTATTACCATCAGAGTGAGCAATTATTTTAACTATGTGGAGGTTTAACTCTTAGGTGAAAAATATTACTGAAAACATAGACTAGTTTTATGCAAACTATAAAAACATGTAGAGCTTAATGTTAGGTATTGTTGAATAATACTTTGTATAATAAAAGACAATGACAATCAGAATATATTTAAGACTGCAACCTGTGTTTTGGATTTGGTGTTAAGCTACTGCTTGTCTCAATGTGGATAATTGACTGCCATTATGGGGTTTAGTAAAGTGAAGATAATTTATTTTTCAATTAATATGCAAATTATTACAGTTCAGCCCTCTAGACCCAGAAACTCTATCTAAAGAGGTATCAGCTTTAAGTATAAAATCATCATATGTTCTTGAGGTATGAATTTAGGCAACTAACAATTACTTTTTAACATCAATTAATAAATTAATTATATTCACCATATCAGAAAATAATGAAAAATGTCCCATTACAAAATCCTTAAACCCAAGATAATGTCTTTGTTTAAACAACACCCCCAAAGATATTCACATAAGAAAGAGAAAAACCAAAAATACTGTTTGACAAGTATGGGGGGGGTCAAAGTTGTTCCACCTCTGAGCCTGCAGCAGAGGTAGTAACAGCGCCGAATACACCTCTGTATAAATGAAGTGAGCCGGCGAGATGGAACAACAGGAAAAGGCTGTGACGTTTTGCTCACGTTATGTGTGCGATCCAAAACCGGGAGATTTAAAAGCAGCTAGCAGCAGCTAGCAGCTACCTCAAAGAAGAAGAAAAACAGAGTACGAGCTCATCCGCCACATAACAGGGACAGTAAATTATTGTTTATGTCATTTTATTCCATTGTTTATAAAGCGCTGCTCGCCACGGATGTATAATGTCACACTAGATGCCGAGGCTGCTGTGTTACTCGTCACGCCTCTTTTGATTACGGAAGGCCGGCTTGCTATCTAAAATCACACAGTGGGGCGGTGTGATGACACTGTTGGATTTGTTCACTATAAATAAAAAAGGCCACGTAGAGAAGGGTCGTCGTTGCTGTGATATTAAGCAATCGGTGTAAAAGGGCTAATGAAACATGATCCAGGAAGTCCAGTTGGAGGTTTGTAATACTCACAGATAGGGTTTTACAACTCTGGAAAGTTATTACAGTGGCAGCTTCTCTTTCGTCACAATGATTACAAAGTAGAAACACAGTGTTCATGTTACAAAGTAATCTACCAAGAATCTGTGCTTGCATGTATTTGCAGCAACCTGCCAATGCTGCATTGCAATTAAGGTTGAGCCTGGGTCAACTTTTTGCCAGACTAACCTGCATTGTTTTGCCTATAGCTTAAATTTGTAAGTATGGTCCACTGTTAATAAACCTAGAAGTAACCGTACTATTTTGTAATATTTCCACTGATAAAAATCTACTTAAAGCTCTGTTAGCACAGTCATATAGAGGTCATAAAGAGGTTGAAATACCAGTTTTTCCACAGACAGCAGCCACGTGCAAAACAGTCTCAAGACAACTTTACCAACAGGGAAACAGTCTCAGTGTCTTGCTCTAACTTTGCTCTTGCTACTGGTCTGTCATGCAACCTGTACATTATGACTACAGTTGCTGAAGGGAATTCTGGGGAATGTTGTAGGAAGGAAGGAAATGGTAGTCTGAAGGGGTAGTTAAAGGAGATCTAAGCATGTGAACTATGCATGTGTGTCAGTGTGCATGAAGAGTATGTAGAAGTATGTGATCCTCTAATACCAGTCAGGTGCCAATGCCATCAGCACTCAATGCACGGCTTTCACATCCCTCTGACCCTTTACCCGTTTCTCCTCCTCCTCCTTTCTCAGTCTGCCATTGTTAAGATTTTTTTATTCTCATTCTCCATATGTTTCCCTTCCTAGAAAGAGGTTTAATTAGAGTTCGTATGGGGATTATGATAGTAAAGCCTCTTCTCACTTTTGATCCCACTACTAGCGTCTTAACAGTTATTCTCAACTGCCTTCTATGGACATTTTCTTCACTTTGTCTACACCAACCTCGATATTCCACTTCATTTTACTCCCTCCTCCTCTCCTTTCTACTCTATCTGACCCCATTTCTTTCATCCTTCTTTACTATTGTTTATCTCTTGCTTTCCATCTCAATCAGATTATAAAACTAGCAGAATCAGCAGCAGTCTTCCATGACTGCACTCTGCTGAAGGTAGCATTACCAAAGACCAACAAGTGGACTAAAAACACACAGATAAAGATGGGGATGCTTCTTTTGAAGTCTGCATTTCAAGACTGAATATGTTCTTGAGGAGTCCTGTCCCATTCTTAAAGCATTCTGGGTATGCCCTCTGGCCCTGACTATCCAACAATCCACCGCATGCCGGTCATCTGTTTCATGTTGCCCTCGTCAAGTCATTAAGTGGGCAAATATCACAATACCATGACATATTTACCAAGTGTCAGTGTTCAGATGTTCATATGTTACCTGTGGATATACTGTATCATATTAACTGGGCAAAACAAAAAGCCACTGCTAGGCATTAACTCTGTTTATTCTTGTTAGCAGTCTTGACAGGTTGTTAAACACAGGGTCACAATATAAATGGAAGTTATGCAGAATATTTTTTCACTAGTCTAGTTCACTGTTTGTAAGTTATCCATCATGAAGTGAAACGTTAAAGTTCATACTGTAAACCCAGGGTTCATGGAAGGGAGTTGAGTTTATTACTAGGGCGAGACACCATTTGAATTTTTTTGAAAGTATTGCTGACCCTATAGCTGTGCAAGAACTTTGCCGCAATAAGGCCAGAAATTCTAAAAGTCTAAATATTGCAAAAAAGTTAATACCAGGCTGAGGTTTAATGGTTGGTGTATCAGTAAAAAGAAAATGCGGAAAAAAAATGCAATGGAAAAAGACTTGGTGAATAAATCCTGGCATACATGAAACACATGAATTAAATGTCCACTGAAGCTTCCGCTCCTCTATAGAGACAAAAAATGGCAGCAACACAAAAACATCAGACGTGTATGGACTGATGAGTGATGAATTAATAAGTAATAGTATCACATTGTTTGTATTTGTTTGAGATTTGAATGATGAAGTTTTGACTTTACAAGCTGAAGACGGGTGCCTGAAAGCAACATAAGCTTTTGCTGTAAATAGCCTCATTTCCACTGCATGGTAAGGCTAGGCTTATCTCACTTCTGGTACAAGGTACTTTTCGGTTTCCACTGTAGACAGTACCCCCTCAACGTAGGTGGGATTCTTAGCTGGTCATTATAGCGACACTGCCGTGACGTCATCTTCAGTGTGATACAAACACAGGAACAATGGAGGATGTTGAAGGGATGGCTGTTTGTCACAGCAAGGAGACAAATATTGTTTCAGAAAAGGCTGAAGGCAACAAGACAAAGACTTTGCTTTGTGTAGCGCTAATGACGATTCTCTTTGCCAATTCAGTGGTCTGCACTATTTTCATTCCACCTTTTAACATTGGCTCAGCTTGCTTAGAACCTCGACCAAGGTGATACTAGGGCTGTGACAACATGGATTTTCTTCTTACGACGGTGAAAAATCAATGTATCCCTTCAGTTTGGCAGTTTACCACCATGCCCCCACATTAACCGCCACGATTGTCACAGCCCTAGGTGATACCAGAGCCCTAGTAGCAGGCACCAGGTACTAACCACAACTTTTGCCAATGGACAACCAAAATGAATGGTTCCAAGTGAGTAGAGTATGGGCGGGTCATATGGTTGCTAAAATACTTTATGTTGGTACAGCTACTATTGGTAGCTACTTAGTGGAGCTAAAATGGCTGTGTTCATATGCTCACTGTTTTCAGTGATGCTTCAGTAAGACAATGGGGGAAAGCTTTCTTATTTGTCAGATTTTGGAGGTAACTTGACCCATTAAATGGGGAACATACAGGCTTTAGAGACCATAGGGGTGAGCTCTTAAGACACAACATAACACAGAAAATGTTATGTCAGACTTTTCAATCAGCCCAACAACGTAAATAGTTGAAACATTCACAAATTCACGTTACCTTCTGGCCAAGCTGTAGGTGAAAATCATCCTTTCCCAAGACTGACCCTATAGGTGAGAAACTAACAAAACAGATGTTGGCAGACTCATTATGCATTGTAACTAGACAACCTTGATTTTTACTTAGGTTTTCTTAGGTATAATCGCATAAAGCATTACGAGATGGTAAAATATTAATTTTAGACAGTGTTAACAAGTGTGTTTAGGTCTGTCGGTATTGTTTCTGAGACTCTTCCCTTAATGTCTGCCAACTCGAAATGTGACTGCAAGTAAAAACAGAATTGTTGATTCACCCTTATTTTTCTGTCAGCTGCTCTTTTCATCAGTCCAACTGAAACCAGCTACCATCAGCAGACTAACTTCCCATGAACTAAGGCAGCTGTGGCTTGGAGTTTCCACCACTGCTGCTGTGCACAGACCTTGAGAGCAGCATTATGTTGACTAAGACAAAAAAAAGGAGCCATCTAGCATAAAAGAATTTTAAAAAACTCAGGCCAATGGCATATGGATTTTACCTCACTAACAAGGTGCTGCTGTCCACTGTGTAAACTGACTTTTGCAAACTGACACTGTGAGTGAACAGAAATGACTCAAAAAATGTAACTTGAAT
>JBBPCS010003640.1:0-12084 GCA_037974645.1 Hollardia meadi
ATTGCATCGTGATTGGGGTGTGAATCGTATCGTATCGCATCGGCAGTTGCTGCATATGTATCTTTAATGCATCGGATCGTTGACATTGTATCGAGATGTGTATCGTATCGGCCTCACACCAGAGATGCCCAACCCTAATGTGCACCTTTGACATAGCCATGCACCTTGTTAAATATCAGGGGAAAAAGGAAAAACAAACGCAGCACACTGGATCATGTCGTGTTAGATGGACAATCATTTGAATGCAGCCATATGCTTCATAAAAAACCCTCCTCCATCATTCTTAATGTCAGACATCACCCAGGTGTCAACACAAAAATCTAATTAATAAGATGCCCCAGGCACAATCAAGAAATAAATACTCAAATGATTTCTCACTATCATCAGAGATGATGTACATGATGCATTCTAAATCTCATTGTAAACATTCATGATATTTCCTATCATGCCATGTAACATTAGCCAGGTGTGTCCAGCCCATATCTTAAGATATTGCAGACAAAAGTGGCATTTATGTCGAACAGATTCTGCATAACCTCCATTACTAAAGCAAACAGTAAAACATCTTAATGCAATATTTTACTTAAGTCTGTTCTGGTCCTGGCATTTGGCCGCTGCTTGAGGTTTCACACCAGCTTCGAATTGACTTGTGGGATAATTGGATTATAGAAGTTCTTTCACGGGGAAGAGAAAGGGTTAAGTTTTTCCTGGCAAATCAGTGTTTCTTTCAGGAACAACAGGGAGTCATGCGCTCCTCTTGTTAGGGAATAGATTTCATCTCCTTGGTTTCTGTAACAGAATGTCCTTCTATTTTGGATGATCTCAGAACAAATCCAATAAATATAAAGAATAAGTGGGCACTTATAATCTGAGTCTCATGATCTGGTGAATATTTAAGCTAACTCTTTGCTTTCTGCTCATAATTGTCATCTCACACACTTTACCCTGGACTTCTCCAAATGAAAATGTTGTTCTCCAGTCTCATGTGCCGCCTTCATCTGTTCACCACATCTCTGCCTGTTCTTCAGATGTGGGCTTCAGTCTTGTGATGAACAATGCTGGTTTATCTCTTTTTTTCCTTCTCTCCCTCGTTCCTCCCCCTTCTCCTTGTTTCCCTCCACTGCTGTTTTTCTGTTTCTTGCTGTCATCTTGCTCTCTCTCTCTCTCTCTCTCATTTTCTGTCAGGCTTTCTTTCCTCTCACTGAAAGGGTGCTGTAACTTAACCCCCTTCAGGTATTGTCAGGGTTAAAGACCTACCTGGCCGATATGTTGCTGTAGTGCATGTAGGCTGCCACCACCACTCCAGTTCTTCCCCGGTTGCCCTGAAAACACATGAATCAAGCAAGAGTCAACTGAATATTTTATCTTTCAGGCCAGGATGGTGTCCCAAGAACAATAAACAATATTGAATTTTCTTTAATGCAGTTATTAAGGTTTGGCATTGGTTTTTCGTGCACAATTCAAGTTTCAAATGAACCAAACAGTAGCCTCACCACCAAAATTCAAAGCACAAAATTAAAACCTGCAATCACTCCAAAAATGATTGAGAGATTTTTTCAAAAACACCACCTTAATGCTGTAAAATAATAAATCAGTGCTACTACAGTCAAAAGTAAGATAATCCTTTATTGATCCTCCAAATTCAGGGGTTACAACAACACGAGAGCAGGAATAAGTAAAGACAAATAGAGAGACTTAAAGAAAAATAAATCATTAAATGTTTATAGAATAAAAATAAAAAATAGAATAAAACAGAAGCTATACAAGAGCAAAGCTGTTGAACAGCGTGATGCAGTTAAAGATGTACTCCACAACAAGTATTGCACTTAAGTATTGTATATTGTATTGTATAAGTATTGCACATAAAGCGGGGGGACTCATAAGAGACTTGAGTTTAAATAAAAGGTCAAACTCAATGCAATGCAGTATTTTTATGCTGCAGGCCACTGTACTCAGAACTCCTAAAAAACGTTGGAAAGGTCATTCAAGTTGGACTTCCGAGTCGGAAACACACCTGACGTCATAGTAATGTGTTGGTGAGCACAGTGAACAGTCTTTGCGAGAATGTGGTGCTAGCCTGCTCCTCCTGTCTCTTTTGAAGTGTGCTGGTTGTATGTGAAGTTAAGAGACTGAGCACATGCACTTGGGCGCATCTTTATATTCACTCAGACGCAAATTTCAGAAATGCACTATAGTATTTCCTGTAAAACTAGTGTATATATTGGTCTCCTTTATCCTATTCTATTCTAAATTTAATTGCTTATGTATATGTCTATGTTGGGACTACACTTGCAACCCAGTGTGGCACGAGGACAAATAAATGCCCTTCATCCTTGATTTAGACTGGAAGTCAGGAATGCCAACTCGGAACTATCGACATCCGACTTGCAATGAATAACTCCCTAGTGCAGGACAAAATCCAAAATTGCAGAAGCCTACATTTCTCATATGGCAACTTGATAGCATCTGTTTGCTAAGCCCAGTAAATGCCCCATATCCTTTCACTCACCCAGTTTGTAACTCAAACATGCTGTTAGTACATGTAAAGTCTCCAACATGATGTCATCAGGGTTATTTTTCAGACATTAGAGACCTCCTTAACCACAGGAGGAACATGATTTTACAGGCTAAAGAGAGCACCTTAAGACTGACTGTACAGCTAGCAGAGTAGTCTTTTAAAGGTTCAATTACAGTCGTGATATCAATTACTATCATAAAAAATGTCACTTATAGACTGTATGTGACCATAGCTGTTAATTATCTGGTTAAAAAAACACTTACTGGATATTTAATGGATAATTCACTAAGTTGAAGTCCAAGCACATGTTACTATTGCAACAAACCAGTCTTGGATTCACACATCTATCCATCTTCATAACAAGGATCACCGTGGATAAGTGTGTTCCACATCAGAAATATCACAGCGTGGAGCCCAGTGGAAATGATTTGTTGACATGTGGAAACCCGACACGGCCTGCTTCCTTAGTGACCACCACAAGCCCACAGTCTCATCATCAGCGTTACTCAACTCCACGAAAAATAACAGCAGTTGCCATGGCTGCCGACTTGTTTGTAACTTCCCTGTGGGAACATCTTGGAATGAGGCACAGAGCTTCAGGATCTGACGGTTAATTCTTATGTTGCAAAACATAATCAGAAACACTGTGGGCTAACGTGAAAATGATTGGGTATTACATTTGGGCCTGGTAGTTGTATTTGAATGTATTTTTTATGGTTTGTGTCGGCATACTTAGGAGCCAGATGAATGTGGTTTGCCACAAGAGTATAATGTGATGCAGCTAAGTTTAGGCAACATCAGGAAAACATTGGTTGATTCAGTTTTTATGGTATTGTTAAGAGGAAAAGGGTAAATAAACTCAAGTAGCCATGATGAGTGGCGTGCCTTACCCCCTAATTTGTGTTTTCCTAACCCTTGTCCAGCACAACCAAACCTAAACAAGCACACAAAGAGACAAATGCTCTCACACAAACACTCCACCCTGAAAGTCAGTGTTGGAGGGAGGGGAAACGCCACTAAAGAAACACAAAAAAACAGCTGCAGCCTCAGGGGAACTGGGGGGTCCTGAGAAGAGCCTGAGAGCACTCTCTACTGTCTTTTCCACTCTCACAAGAGCCTCATCTCTGAGTCTCACCTTGTTGTGGATGACCACCACGTTGTGGCTGTCTGCACTCAGCCAGGTGTCCATGGCCTTGCAGATGCTGCAGATTTTGTCCAGGGCTGGAGCGTGGTGGTCAGGCCAGCCAAAGTCCAACACCTGAGAGAGAACAGAGGCCATCAGTCAGACTGATGCTCGGATCGGATCGGAGAGGAGAGGCTGTCAGGTTTACCTTTGGATTAAGTTGGCTGATGTCATAACGCTTCTCACTGAGGTTGAAGAGCTAAGAAAGAACAAAAATAAACACCATAATTACTTTGTATATTGGCAGAGGAGAGGACAATCACTGCTGTGTGATGAGACAACAAAGGCTAAAGCTACACTGGAACATCTTACTACTTTAGTTGTAACTACTTGATGGTCCATACAGAATACACAGATCAGCCACAATATTGAAAGAACTGACAGATGAAGTGAATGACATTGATCATGGCTACAGTACAATGTTCTAGTGGAAAACACTGGGTCCTGGTATTCGTGTGGATGATCTTTGACCCATAAAACCCTCCCAATCATTGTTTCACACAAAGTAAACCCCCTCATGCCAACAACACTCCCTGATGGCATCCATGGATTGGCACATTGCATGTAGCTCAATCAGATTTGGATCTGGGGCATTTTGAGGCCAGGTGGATGCCTTAAGCTCTTTGTCAAGTTCCTCTGGCTGTTCCTGAGCAGTTTTTGTGGTGTGGCAGCACGTATTGTCCTGCCGGGGGACCAATGTCATCGGGGTGTGTCGGTGCCATTGGGGGGTGTGCTTGATCTGCAAGGGTGTTTGGGTGGATGGTTTGTGTCAAGTGGCATCCACATGAATGCCAGGATCCAGGGTTTCCCAGCAGAATATTGCACTGTAGCGAGACGGTCAATGTTATTTATTTCAACTGTCAATGGTTTTAATGTTGTGGCTGATCGTTGTATATCGAAATAAAAAAGCACTAATTTTCAAATTTTCTGAATCTGCAGAATTCTCAATGTGACAACCTCGCTGTTGCTGAGCTCTGATTGGACAATTGTCGTTTGGGGAAGGGGAACCCGTAAGTCTGATTAATGGCGGCCGGCTCGAAACTTTTGATGAGAGTCGCTTGACAGAAATTTGTGCGTTGTTTTCGGTTTTAAGTTGTCTCCATGGTAACCAGGGACCCCTGCGTTGTTTTTTCCGCTCTGAGTGTACTTCTGTCGCCTTTAGTAAAGGGTATCTGTCCGCGGCCCTCTCAGCCCTCCAGGAGCTGCTGCTCACAGACAGCTGCTTCTATGGACAGAGACACTGAATGCAGGTCGGGTTGGATGTGGACTGAAAACTACTATCTCCATGGCAACATTAATAGACCAATTTACGTTTTGCTACAAAATATGACAATGTCTGCGTCATAACAAAATTCTTCAGATGCATCATTTCTGTTGAGCGTCCTACCATAAATCAGCCTTTAGTGAACGTCCAATTCCTGCCGTTTAGTAAGGGTGTGCCACAGAGATCAAAACATACAAAAATTTTGGCACTCACGGATAGTCTTCTTATTTATTGTGGGCAAAAAGCACCGACGCATTTCAGCTTGAAGCCATTATCAGCGTCAATTTGTCCTATTGCCACTACATACAAATGATACACATACACAGTTGGTGTTTAGACTTTAAAAAAAACCTTCCCACCTTTAAAATTCAGTGAGAAACAAATTAGCTAACATTATCAAGTAACAGCAGCAATTGCTGAAATACAATGAGCTATAGGTGAGAGCTGGGGTTGTGGGTGCTTGACAAGTTGTAGCAACTGCTGGCTGTTGAGATGTGAAGAGATGTATAAAGATGTTACATAACCATGCTACTGTGTGAGAGTTTGTACATGTGTAGTTGGGACTGAGAGGGATCAGCTGATGATCGGCTGATCTGGGCATGATTCATTTTGTCTGAGAGTTAACTGCTACATCCCTGCTGGAATCAATCACATGCACACAAGGAAGAGTACCAGGTAGTTGTGGCCGTGTTTGGAGCGCAGCATGGAGGCGACCTCCCGCAGGTTGGCAGCGCAGCTCTGCTCCTCCACACTGCTGGGGAAGGAGACGGAGATGATTCTCTCTGTGATGTAGATCAGGTCCAGCTCGTAGCTCTCCTCCAGGGCCTGCAGCAGACTCACACTCCTGTCGGACAAACAGAGGAGCTTTTACCCTTCAGCGTGGGTTATTTAAACTGCACCGAGCAATTTTGCACATCAATGGCTCCAATGTGCAAAAACAGAACCGAGGTGGGCTGCCGGACTGCAAAAGATAGCAAGGGATATAATACCCAGAAGTAAGGCAGCATGTGATTAATAAATAAGGGCTTGTGTTTGATCACTTGAACCATAGCACACCCAGGACAACACTATGTTCATGTTTTGTACTCTCTGTAGCAGTGTGTGATTTAGGCAATAAGCTGACTGGTCTTCTTTTCCTTAGCGTTGTAATAAAAGTGTGAAGTATGTGAATTTTACATCATCCCAAGTAAATATTATTTTCCAAAAATCTTCTGGTGGAAATGTTTAACACAGTCATTGCCCCATGATTCCTTACTGTGATTTAATATGGAAACACTGGTGTCACAAGACACTCCTACAGTATTATGACTGTATTTTGATTCCAGGTCAGTTTGTACTGTAATCCCTGATCATTCCATATCCACAGACTCACTTATTTGGAGCCAAAGCATAAAAGCATATGGCTGCTTATTTCATCTGTAAGCCTTGTTATGTTGAATGTCTTAAGTGTCCTTAATGCAGCAAATTGCATTTCAAATTCAGCTGAACACAACAATATAAAAAAGATCCTAATGTGGAAAAGGCAACACACCACATAAATACCATATCCAAAATGACATAATTTAATGCCAGAAGGGTTTAAATGTGCCTTCATAATGTAAGCTCTCTGCATTAAACACATGTTGTGTTGTTTGACTTTAGATGTCTAAGAGGGAAAACAAGGGTGAGGAGAAATTGATTAAGTAGATCAACACGCCAGATTGTGTGTGTGCATCTCACAGAGCAAATAAAATGTGATGGACATTGGTGGGAAAAAGCGTTAGCTGAGATGCTGTTTTACCAAGACTGGTTCATCTGGAGTCGAATCAGGTAAAAACTGAGTGTGTTGAAGGAGGAAAAAAGAGGCATGGATAAAAAGGAAGAAAGAAATTGTAAAGTAACAGTCCACCCCAGCTCTCCAAAAACATTACGCCTCACAGTTGTATGCCTACGTGCACCAGTGAAGTTGCAGTTTATATCCATGTCTGCCCAGACTCATATATGTAGTGACCGATCGAGAGCTTGGTCACATGGTGTAACAACAATCACCTGAAGCTCAATATCAACAAAGTCAAAGAGCTTTTGTTGGACTACAATGCTTCAAATATGGATATCGCTGCAAAGAAGCTCCAAATTCTGAAACAAGGATTCTTTACACTTCTTTTCAACCAGGCAGCACAGAAGATCTATACAATCAGCACAGTTTGTGTAAACATCTGTCATAATTAGCGTATAAATTCCTGCGTTATGACTAAAAATTTGTTTAATAGGTCACAGTAACCTTGACCTTTGACCTCTGACCACCAAAATCGAATCAGTTCATCCTTCAGTCAAAGTGAATGTTTGTGACAAAATTTTAAGAATTTCTGTCAAAGTGTTTGTGAGATATCACGTTCACAAGAATGGGACGGACGGACAACCCGAAAACACAATGCCTCTAGCCATGGCCATCGCCAGTATGGAGGCACAAAGAATCAGATCACATAGTATTCCTTCACCCCTGTGTCAAAATTCTTGCTATGAAAACTAGCTTGTTGCCTGTATGTTTCCTCTTTACTGTCGTGCCATTTATCCATCCAGATTGTTTTGGTGTGAGTTGCTCAGTTTTGGAGATATCAGCTGTAGAGATGTCTGCCTTCTCTCCAATATAATGGAGCTAGATGGCACTTACATGGCAAAATACATTTGAAAAACTCAACAGCAATGTCTATTTCCAGAAATCATGACCCGGATACTCAAGATAACTACGCTCTATCACTGTGGAAATGTGCATCCACTCATGGAGGAAAGGCTCCTGCTCATGACATTAATGGTGTCCTTGGCTGAGCTTTAACGTTAGCTAGCCTCTCATCCATGAGTAGATGCAAGCTTCCTTCTAATAGTTCCAATACATGAAACTGCTCACAACAAGGTCTGTGGATTATCTTGAGTAACCGGGTCATGATTTCTGGAAAGAGACATGATGAGTTTATATGTTTGTTTGTTTGTTTTTTGGCACTTTGTACACAAGCAAAGTGCTATGCAGTTCCATCATGTTCTGTAGTCCATGTCTCCAAAATTCCGCTACTCACACCAAAACAATCTAGATGGATAAATAGCACAACAGATAAGAGGGAAAAAATTTACTTTTGATTTTGGTATGAACTGTTCTCTTACATTTTGGGAAATTCACTAATTTGCCTTTATGCCAAAAGTTTAGATAAGGACTCTGAGATCAGCATAGACTGGAAAATGGGGGAAACAGTTAGCCTGGCTCCTACTTGGTGCCTAGCAGCACCTGTGCCAGCATCAAGAAATAGTCCCACACATAACTTGTCATTTCTTGTTTTTTTTTGTTTGGATTAAACAAGAGATATTACATAGATTTTACCAATTTTGTTACCTTTGAACAGAACCAGGCTAGCTGTTTCTGGTCTTTGTGCTAAGTTATATATGAGCTAAGCCGTATATGAACTGGACAGAGTGGTGGAAGACTGGTGGAAGCAGTTTTTCCCAAAACATCTGTCATTACATAAAGCAACCAACTGTTGCTTTATGTAATGACAGATTTTTCATTTCAGGGGTGAACTACTCCTTTAAGTGCCCGAGCTGATGTTGTCTTTTTTTAAATGTCTACAGAGAACATGGACTGTGAGAAGAAGAGGTTAAGCGAGAGGTGTCTGGCCCCGTAGCGCCCAGACTGCAGCATATTTCCCATATTTGTCAGCTGTGAGCAGCCCCAGAGGAAATTGCTCATAAGTCTGGGAGAGAAGATCTCTCCGGGTTCACTGTACAAATACTGTAACCTGCTGTGTACTGTACATCTGGAGCCACTCAGAACTTGCTTACTGGAAATTATTCATCACTAGCGATGGTGGAGAAACTGATATGTCACACATGTTCTCTCTTATGTGTCACAAACAACCATCTTACTTCGCAATCTTCTGAGGATCGTGTCTTTTTTTACTCACAATTCGCAAAGACCTTTTTTGTTTTTAATCAATTATGTCACCTGAATCTCTTACATAATTTCTCTCTGTTTTCCCTCTATCCTTTTTTCATCTGTTTCTCCTTCCCTTTTCCTCTCCGTCTCTGCATGTGTACGCCTTCAGCCTGCGGGTGCAGTCAGGGCCAATACAGACCAGCCGTTTGGTCCTATTCCAAATCCACCAGCATGCGCTGACCGGCCCAGCACCAACCTGCTTCTCATCAGCTGAAGAGATGAAGCGATTGCTCTTTTTCTGCGTATTGCGTGTGATGAATGACGCCTTATCTCCACACGCTCAATTTCAGCACTGCAGTGATCTCATTTGTGCGTTTGGACAAACACCAACTGTGAACTGGAAAGTTTAATCAGGAAACCTGAGACGTTAGGTGGTAAAAAAAAATCTCACCAGAAAAGATTCTTAGTAATAAAAGTGAACCACCAGGACTTCTGTCTCTTCTGTTTCAAATACTGAGAGCCTTCCTGGATCTCAGCTTGTATCAGCATTCTGCCATACTTCCTGAAGGTCAGTACCTTCAGTTTCTCAAGATCTCAAGGGTCTAAGTTAAACTCATTACTTGGTTTGTATTAGTACAGTTTGTCAAGCATGCATAAGATATTATTTTTGTGATTAGCTCCTTATTTATACTTTAAACTGTACTAAACATTGTTTTGTGTTAATGGATTGAATGACTATGCTTGACTTGAATTTGATCTCATTTAATGACAAAGTGTTTATCACACAAACTCTCCTGACTCTCTGGGCTTTTTAGCGGTTGTTAGTTCAATGTTTTGGTGTCTCCGCTCTCATTGATCTTTGTCGGCAGCAGCCGCAGAGGAGAGTTAATATTTGATTACATTTGTTGGGTAGCCAGAAACAGGTTGTTTTTTTTTTATTAAAATGTTTTCCATAAAAATTTCATAAGGTGATAAAAATGTGTTAACGTGTTGTGTTTACAGCTCACTCAGCTGCTCCACAAGTGACCAGGAAAAACTGCAGCTTTGAAACATCTGGCTAGCCAAACGCTGGACATTTTTAGGCCTGCTATTTTAATAGAAGCTGTTTGATCACAGCTCTACCTAAATGATATGTCCTCTAACAGAGTAAATATCTTTAGAAAAAAACCTCTGAATACTAGTATATTTCCAAGAACAAGACACCAACTTGACGGCATTAATAAGTAAAATGATTAGCTTTGAACTTCAGGTCCTCTGTCTTAATGCAACCTTTCGACTAACAGTTCTCTTGCAATGTTCCTAAAAATTTGCACTACATTTCAAAAAGGAAGAATTTTTGCAATATTTGCAGTATGATGTAGGGCAGCACAATATATTGTTTCAGCTTCGACATCACAACGTGCCCATGTGCAATAGTCACATTGCAGGACACACAATATCAAGCAAGGCAAATTAACTAAAAGATGTTATGCTACAACTTTTTGCTGCTTGACACTAAAAGAAAAACTTGCACCGTTCTCATTTTCTATGATTAAACTATAAGAATGTATCTTTATCTTTAGCCCTGTTTATGTCCCACCATGTAGAAGAGAATGATATTGCAATGTCATGCAATGTTTTTTTCCAATATTGTACAGCGCTAGTATGATGCACCTTTGCAAACCGCAACTGTCAATTCACCTATCAAATCTGTGTAATTGTTTACAATGTCTTTTGTTTGGAAATAAGTGACATTGTTAACTGTGGTGCATTCATGTACAACCAGAAGTTTGTTTGTTTCCTAATTAAACTTGCTTATTGTGATGCCATCTTCAAATGCTTCATATCCCTAAAATCTGTACAACCTAAGCTAAAAGATTACAAGAGCACTAATTTCAAAACTAATGACTCTGGCTAATTCTCCCAATCTCTCTCTGACTACCTACTGCTCTGCTGCTCTGGCTCCACTGCGCATTTTCGCCACGTTCTGCGCCACACGGAACGTGACGTAATGACGTCATCACAATGTAATGAGGCAGAAGACCAAATCCTTAACTTTCGGGTGCAAAAAGAATGAATGCTCTAGCTCTTACAGTTTTTATTTTACATTGATTTAAAGAGGATCATGCAAATAATGATCTCCCGTGGCCGCTCAAGGGGGATCTGTTTTCATAGGGTTAAATTAATGTAATCCTCATAGTAAATGAACACACACATACTCTGCACATCTGTACTGATGTGTCAGATGTTGAAGCATTTTCATAACACTGTAGCAACTCTTTGGTTTGCTGAGAGGGAGTCAAAGCTGTCACTCAAGCATAACACAGCACTTCAGCATGACCTGTGGTGTCAAGTTTTATACATTAATGACACAACTGACAACAGCTGTGACTCCCCAAGGACCGAGGTGAGAGGGACTGACACCAAATAGCTTTTTGTCCAGCAAAACAGTGTGAGGTCCAGTTCAATGGCAGGGCATGTTGCTTCCCCAAATCCCCTGGTAAGATCAGCAAATATCATGTTACATCTAAACTTTTTAATTTCAAAAAGACTCACGCTGAATTTGATAGTGGGCGGATTGGGTTGGGCATATTTGTTTGCCTCCTTCTGAGAGATTAGTTTCCAAAATAATTCAGTCCAATAAGCCCAATGAAGCCTTTAATGGGAAACTGGCACCAAGAAGAGAAGAGCTCCTACCTTGATGGTCTGCGCGGTGACTCCACACTCTTAGAAGATTTTGTTGAGCCCTGCAAAACACAAGGAGAAACAGTGGAGCTTCATCATTGGTCGGTGCAAATAACTTGCAAACTAATAGTACTAATAGAAAAATACATAGTGAAAAGACATCGAAATATATAATGCTCAACAACTGAGCTTGTTTGAAACCACCTCAGCATCACTAATTATGTTCACAACCCCTTTGATCAGTTCTTTGTTGATTTTACATCCAGACTTCCATACAGTATCATAGAGTCTATACCGTCACCAATAGTTCCAGCAGTAGTACCTTTGCTGGTACCACAAGTTCAGTCTTGTTAATGCGAAACTATTTGAATGGTTTGTGGATTCATTTAGGAGTTAAAAATGTTATGTAGAGACATAACAAAATGTATCTGTGCAACAGATACATTTTAATGCATCCTCAGTTAAGTGTTGCTCCATAGCTGCAACATTTTCATACAACCAAGCAACAACAGAAATCGTGAGTTCATATGTTTCTTGTGTTCAGATCAGTTTCC
>JBBPCS010003641.1:0-12084 GCA_037974645.1 Hollardia meadi
AGCACTCCATGGATCGTAATCTTTCAGGCACGTCCCATGTAGCTCAATCAGATTTGGATCTGGGGCATTTTGAGGCCGGGTGGACGCCTTAAATTCTTTGTCATGTTCCTCGGGCTGTTCCTGAGCAGTTTCCTGCTGGGGGACCAATGTCATCTGTGTGTGCCGGTGCCATGTGGGGTGTCATTTGGCATCCACATGAATGCCAGGATCCAGACTTACCCAGCAGCATATTGCACTGTAGCGAGATGATCAACGTTATTCATTTCATCTGTGGTTTTAATGCTGTGGCTGATCAGTGTATTATCACCTTATAAAGTTTTTTATGGTGAATGTGTTTGCCAAAATAGCTTGTATACATTTCCAGAAGACACTGAGCAACATTCGCATTCACTTTGAGTAAGAGTTTTGGCCACCTGATGAAGGTTAAGTCCAATTTCCACTCTCCTTTTAGTGCTGGTCTGGTCTCCTCCAGCTCCTGAGAAAAAATATTATTGGCTGGTAAAGGCTCCACTTTTTTTTGCCAGCTAGCCACCAGTTTGTCTGGGCAGGTTGTGCACAGTTGGTTTTTGGAGCTTTTTTTTGTTGTTGCTGAAAACAGCTAATAAGATTGTGAAGTTTGTGAACTGGAAAACCAAAACAGTGAACTCAAAGATGCTAAAAAAAAGAAAGCTCTGTAGAGCTGAGGGGAAACCACAAATAAGTGTTAACTTTCTGTGAGTTTGTCACTCTGAGCAACCTGTCTCACACTGTACTATTTGGTCTATTGGTTTAAAAAATATTGACTGCAGTGCAGCTTTGAGATCAATTCTTTTTCCAAAACAAAACAATTGGACAGAGATGTTGGTTTACTAAACACTACAGGTGATTTTTAGAGTGGACAGAAGCTTTCTAAGGATCCAAGGTTAATGCAGATGGGCTGTAGAGTGTACTAAAGGGATTGAGTTTTTGTTATAGAGCTGCTTCATATTAGAGTAAGAATGTCTAAAATGTTATATGTCACAATTAAAAAAGTGTTAGGGACATTTTTAAAGTTTTACATATAGCTGGTCTATAATGCATGTGTACGATCGTCTGCCACTTCAAGTGGAAGGCTCAAGTGTCCATGAACCATTCCACCATGGCAGTTCTCATCTTGAATTAGATGTTCATGTGAAGTAAAAAGTAATAATATTTCATTGCAGGGCGCAAATCGCTTCTTTAACAGTGATTCAGTCTGATTCTTCGATATGGATATTTTTGTTCAACTCTAGAAACCACAATTTGATTCAGTAATGATGAGCCAACACGCTGTAGTGTATAGTCCTTAATTCTCCTACAAGGTGAAAAACAGATCATTTCAGAATCATGTTGGCATTAAAAAAAAAAAATGCTGCAATAAAGCTCAAAAAGTAACTGAATTTTATGACACCGTCAAACGGATGTTTTCTGGAACACTGTTGGCCACACATTTCACTCTCAGCAGTAGTGTTAGCAGTAGCCATAGTAGCATAAATATACATATTATTAACAGTGGCAGCAGTAGAAACAGTAGTAGTGACCAGTTTCATCTTTAATACATGGTAGACGAGGGACAAGTTTTCATTAACTTCAATTATTGTGATTCATGCTGTTTTATTTGAATTGTAGCTGAACCCCAAACAGTTCTACTCATTTATTATTATTTTTTTAGCAGACTGATGTACTGAATTGACATAATTTAGAGTTGATGCGTTGATCCAGCCAATGACAAGTATGGACCAAGGAATCGAGGAATTGTGGGTTTGTTGATCTGTTTCAGCTTTCACCACAAGGGCTTTTTTTCAAGGACGTGCTACGATGTTTCATAGCACAAAGTCAAGATGCGTTAGTCATGTTTTTGAAAGAAGGTCGGATTGATTGTGGATGTAAATGTGAAACGGCATGATCATGGCTGCTGTTTGTTGATCGGTGTACTTGCTTTTTTGAAAGGAAATGTCAGTGTGATCTTCTGTGAGAGTGCTTGACCCAAAATACAGTATTTTTCAAGTATCATCTCAGTTATTGTTTGCCTTTGTATGGTACACGAGTTGTAGCGTTTCAGATTGTCAGTATTGTGTGCACATGAACGTTTTTTTACTTTGTTTTTTTTTAAAAAAGAACACGAACATACATCAGCGTGTTGAGAACTACCTAAAACAACAGAAACAATCTTTGGGAAAAATGTATTTGCGGTGTACCTTGACTTTTTAGTTTGGCCCATGTTCTACTTGATATCATTGAGGGGGAGGAGTTTATGACCTATACTGCAGCCCACCGCCAGCCCAATATGTTTTTTTCGGCTTCACTTTCGGGGAGCTCTCATGTCGTCCATCTTTATATACAGTCAAAGGTTGACACACAGTAATATCTGCCTTGTTGATCCAGATATGATGATTAATTCATCAGAATACATCTTTTTTTACTGAGGCCTTACCTTTCAGTATTGCCACTTAATATAAAAATATCTCCTCAGGTGTGGGATCAGCACCAACTAAGTACCCCTCTCAATCTCCATAACGAGGTAAGTAGATATTTCTTCTGTTAGACAAGCGGCAATTACTTCAAAAGGTCAACTTTTCAAGAAACGAGAACAAGAGCTAACATAAGTCTTTAACGTACATTGAGATTGAAATGAGGCTCGTGGTCCTTTGGAGTGGGGGTCTTTCTGAACACGTTTTGCCACATTTCCCATTCAGATCATGTAATCCAGGATCATTTTAACTCTGAAAATATTCAGAATAACAAAGGTCTGTCAGGGTTTGTTATGCTTTGTTTTTCGGGTTGTCCGTCCCATTTCTGTGAATGCGATATCTCGGGAATTTCTTCAAATTTGGCACGAACAAATGACATCATTTCGCAAAAATGTCTAGCGGGATTAAATGATGCAGTGATGACTTTTATATCCAAAAGGTCAAAGGTCAATTTCACTGTGACATCATGGTGTTTTCTGGCCTTTATTCAAGACCATAACTCTGGAACAGAAGGGGAGATTGGGACCATATTTCACGTTTGGTATTTGGTACAGTGGTAGACAACAACCTTTATCCTAAAACAACAATTCACACATATAACCTGTTTTCAAACATTATTAGAGGGTTGAAGCTGCCAGTTTAATTGAAAATAAAGGATGTAAGGATTGAACTATATCAAAGGTCCATTTTCAAGGATGAAACTGTAATGCTTATAAAGAGACATTCTTTGGCTATTCAGATAGAATCTTCCCCTCAATCCATTTAGGTCCATGACAAAGCAAATCTAGCATTATAAGCCAGATAATATGAATAAGATTATGACCAATAATAAACCAATAAGGGGGGGGGGGTGGGGGGGGGTGGATTTAAGATATAAGAAATGAAAATTGAGGTAAAAATTAATCTTCTGCTTTACTCAACTAAATGTAATAAATTTGAAGTATAATCATCTTCCCCATCAAGATGCTTGAGCTCAAGTCAATTTTATTTTTTATGGCCCAATATCACAAATCACCAATTTGCCTGAAGGGGCTTCACGGTCTGTACAGCAAACGATTCCTTCCATCCTTAGACCCCTCGATTCGGAGCCTCGCATTTCCATATTATTTTTATGTCATGTGAGCTTTAAGAGACCCCTGCCCGGGGCGAATGTGGGATGTGATTTGTGGATTCATGGTCCAATTAACTGAATTATATCCTGTGCCATGTGGTGAAGATTTGAGGCATACAGTGCACCATAATGTGTGCTCAGTATAGTAAAGATGATTGTAAAGATGAACTGTTCCGTGCTCATATTATCAAAAGTTCACTACTAGCACAAGCTACACAGAATACTGTAGTTTAAATATATATATATTGCTACAACTACAAACTGTCTCCAGCAGAGGGCAGCAAACGGCTGTCACTGACCTTAATCTGAAGCGACACTCTACTCCTATAAATAGGAACGCTGCAAGGGAGAGATTATTGGTCTTTTTTTCTTTTTGTCCAGAGGTTTTCTCTCGTCAGCTCAGTCACTCATTTAAGCACATCCAGATTTACAGTCTCATGAGAATATGATGGCTTCTTTGCCTTTCCTTTTTTTGTCCTTGCTCTCACTGAAATAGTCTGAAATATGTCTGACAGTAAACCCATAAAAGTCAAGATTCATATGCATATATGCTTCCCTGTGTATCAGTGCAAATATGCTGTAGCACTGGTAATTGTTGTGTTCACCCATAAGATAGAAATTATGTTCTTATACTTGTGGGTAATATTTGTGCAGACATATTATCAGTATGTTTTCTGCAGTAAAATGTGCAAATGTGTGCATTGCAATGATTGCAAACATACAGTACATCTATTTATATCTGCAATAAGCGATGGTGTAATTTGTAGAAAAAGAGTGCACCCTCCTTCTCTGCCACATGATTTCTAGATCCAATGACTGCACAGTGTTGTGAACATTATACACTGTACAGCCTCACCATTAATGTGTGCCCTCTGTTTGGAGTTGGTGATGCAGAAATCATGCTGTAGTTCCAGTCCATAATTAAATCAGGCTTAAACATACACAAAGAGTTGATATGTTAATGTAACTTTGTTTTTTCTTCTTTCTGACCTCACATTCATCTGGTGAGCCTTTAAAAGGGGGCCTGACCCAGAGAAACTACCGAACTGTATATAAATTATTAACAATCTAATAATTAAATATGATACTACAGTATATCACTTTATAGAGTAGGGAAGAACACATTTGAGGTACTTTTACTTTGAGTAAGAGTTATCTTTTACCCTACATTCATTTGACAGCTATAGGTATCTTACATATGATAAGCTTATACTGTATATGGGTGTGATGGAGTAGAGTACCCAACAGTATATAATATACTGTAGTTTAAATAAGCTCCACCTCAAATAACTACAACAAATCCTGTTTTTACATGAATGCAGGAGGAATAATAAACTAACAATATAATATATAATACTATAACACTCACAGGAGTAATACTTTCATTACCTTTTGCTAATACTTTTAGGTAAGTAACAATTTAAATCAATGGTTTTTGCTTGAGTATTTTTACAGTGTGTATATTAGTAAATGCCTTCTCTGACTAACACGAACTAACGGGCCATGCTTTCTGCACAACAGGTGCTTTTATTTTGATACCTTAAGTATATTTTTTTATCTGTCGTCCCTCTGCTGTAGAGATTTCACATTATCTAAGATAAAAACGAGAAAAAATCATTAACAGCAACAAATCCTAATTTCTATTCCATATTTTATTTTCTTTCCATTGCGACTCCTTCTGTAACTCAGTGAAAAGTTTGCGCTGACACTGGGCGGGCTGCATGTCTGCTCTCTTCTCGGAGGAAAACAAAGTCACATGGCCGCCACACAACCAAAAACATCATTCAATATGGATGACAACCCCCATCAAGCCCTTAGCAACCAGGAGAACACGTGGCGATGCCATCTATTCAGATTGTGCATTTGAAATATGCATGCCCCACGTTGTGAGGCGTCCACAGCGTGTGCTCTGTTTTTTTTGCGAGGATGTGACAGTAACAGGGATGAGAGAAAACAGGACAAAACCATAGATTCATTTCTCGGTCGCCCTGCTGTGGTATTGACACAGATTGACCCCGATAATAATGTGCCTGATCATGAGTGTTGTGCGTTTCACGTAAGAGGGGAGAGGGAAGTATTACAGTACGGAAGCGGTTAACTATAAATAGAATCAAACAAGAATTGGATAAATTAATTATGAGCTCTCCCCCACAGGGTCTTTGAACTAGCGGAGAAAGCCAAGGGCAGGTCTGACGACAGGAGACAGCTTCCCCTTGAAGCTGCTGTCACTGAAAAGGGGCTCTCAGAGAGTACTGGTTTAACGGCTGCTCTGCCAAACACAGTAAAATCACATGTGCTGCATAAAGTGTGTGTGTTGATTGTTTGAAAATGGCAGCATAGTATGGATCTTATAAATGTGTATGTCCGTCTTTACACCGAAACCTAAAATTAGCATTTAGTATAGATAAATATTTCCACATTTAAATGTCTAAAAACAACTTGACATGTGTTATATATTTTTTTGAGTAGTGTTATCCCAAATGTTTCCATAAAAAGTCTTTGGACCAACCATAGCATAAAAACTGACGCTACCACAAACACAAACTTCTTTAAAAATGCTTATCAGCAATCAAACAAATGATTTCATACCTCAACATGCTTTGATCAGTTTGGATGGCAATGATGATGTTTGTGCACATTTAAACATTTAAAACGATATGAATCTCAATTTCAAAAATCTCAAACTTCATATGCAGCCATGGCCGCTTTCGGGCTGAGGAACCGTCATCTTTATCTGGCGTAGCCATCGCTACCACCGTAGGGGGAGTAATTTACTGTGACATACACGGCGTACTGTATGGCCTATCGCACATGAAAGTACACTGTTTGTCTTTCGTCCAAAATTAATACTGAAGCACAAGTACGGATACTTGAAAAATGAAAAATTTGGATTCCATATGATCTAAAGAAGTTTTGGTTTAATGCCCCTCAAAAGATGGTTTCAAATCTTGTGGTTTTCTTCGTACCATTAAATACAGTGTTCATGACTAAACTGGCAACAATCAAACGATCACAAAACAGAGTTTAACAGTCAGGACACTACACACACTACCCATCATATGATTTGGATTTAAATGTCACCTTTTTTTCCAAAGGGGTACCGCCCACATGAAACCACTGAGAACAGCACAATCAATAAAAACACCGCAATCTCTCAACACTAAAGCAGGAAACTGAGTCCATGTAGGATCCCATCGCTCGCAGTTAAATGCTGATTGAGAAAATTGGTTTTCAGGCGCTTTAAAGCAGCTTTAATGCTCCCGAGACAGCCTGTGGGCCACAGTGGCTCTTCCATCTCAGATGTCAGCTCTAGTGGCCACAAAGTAATGTTTGTGTTACCTCACGGCAAAAGCAGAAATGGACCTATATCTGATTGTTGGCTTGGGATAATTTCTCCCTAACTGCATGGTTTGAGGCAGTACTAAATTACTGGAGTGTCCAATTAATAAAACAGAACAAGCAATTATAAAAATGTATAAAACTGCGATAACAGTGTCAGATGCGGAGCTTTGGAAGAGTCTACCAGAGCCCAAGCTGTTTGACTCCAGACTGAAAGCCACTTTAGTGCCTTTACAGATGAGACAGACCATGGTGACACCTTCAAATAATGAGCAGCTTTTAAGAATGAGCTGTCTGTGCAGGCCCGAGCTATAAGCCATTTCACACCAACTTAGACCAGATCTATCATAGGAACTATGAATATTCATAAACTATTCTTGTTTTACATTATTAACACACTCATTCCACCCAATAATAAGATTTATGAATGCTCTCTGACATCCAGAGTTTAAAACCAGCGGCATAAAATTTGCCGGTCACCATGGTAGTGCTGCATAAATTAAGAAACCGTTCCAGAAATGCAATCATAAATAAAACACATCACGACTTAAGAGACAGGCCTAATTAGCTTTCACTTCGGCGCAATTTAGCACTGCACTGTTGGGTATTAAGCCATGACTAAATCTGAACATTCTTAATTAATTACCTTGGGCTTACTGAGCATTTGGTGCCGACTTTGTGTTATTTTTTGTTTTGTTTTACTTTCCCTTTTTCAAGGACAGTCAGCCCAATTGTTTTCCAACAGTGCTTGTCTGGATGTGTGTGTGGGTGGTGTTACCTTCTGTTGTGTTTCATTATCTCACTTTGTGTGAGTGCAGTGGGGGAAACAGAAGGGGGGAGGAAGCAAAAGGAGGAGAAGATGCAGAGAAGAAGAGAGGGGAACGATGTGTTTTGAAATAGGGCTCTGGTCTGAGACAGGTCCGAGACTGAGCAGGTTTGAACCCAAATCGGTCAGGAAAAAAAATGCCAAAACAGTTGTTTGTTCTCTTTAAACTGTAATATATCCTCAATCAGTCAGTACATTGAATTTAGAAAAGTTTGCTGCCTAGATGTTGCATTATTCTTCTAAAATATTCTTGCACAATATTCCTTCCACACATTTGTGCATAAAACTACATGAAATGAGAACGCTTGGTTGGTAAGTTAAAGACACATAATAGAAAATAATCATGATGTGCACCTATAAATGAATATATGAGATTTTGAACATTAATATAGCAGCAAACAACTATTTGCTATGTAAAGATATAGTGGAATAATGGCGTCCTGAACAAAGAATGAATGTTTGGTAGCCTTTGTCCTCCTTGTAACAATCTTTCTCATATTATAGTCAAACAGCGCTGTAAAATATGTTCCTGAAAACATTTGAGGCTTTGCAGTTACAGAATCTTGATTCATATTTGATCAGCACTGCCTATAGTTTGACAGTTCGATCAGTTTGGTGGTGCAGCAACAGAAACTGCTTAATTTTATAGTTTGATCTGAGTTTAGCGAGCAGTGTGTGTTCAGATGCCACTTTTTTTCTCTCCAACTTTTAGAGGGAAACTTTTGAAGCCAAAACATCTCGTTCGCCCCCTGGTGGCTGGCTGCAGTATAGGTGATAAATCCTGCCCCTCAATGTTATCAGATATAGGACAAAAACTCAAATACACATCAAAAATTTTCTTCCCAAAGATGGTTTCTGTCATTTTAGGTAGTTCTTATCACGCTGATGTTTGTTCAAGTGTTCATTTTTCTGACCAGTTTGGTTTTTAATTAGTTATTTGAAATGGGGTGAAACGTCCTGATTGACAGCTGAGCCCTGCTCGCGATTGGGTCAGGGGGCTGTATGGGCGGGAACTCGATACCGCGGCTCCACCGCCCGATCACTACTGCGCAGACTCTGGCTCCAAATGACATCACCAGCGCAAGATGGCAGCCCTCATATCCGGGATATTTTGACTTCATTTTTGTACAATGGGAGGAAGTGGAGACACGTCGTCCATCTTTATTTATGTCAGTGATTCATAACATATTGGGATCTAAAGAGTTTGAAAGATGGTGTCAAAAGAAAAGAAAAAGTGTAAGGAATGGATTAAACGGTGTATTTATCTGCTCTAACGTCAGCTACAATCTTTAGCATGTCAAGCTAACTACCTTGCTACCTACCAGGTAAAGAAGCACATCTTTAACTAGCTACATCAATTTGTGGGGTTACAGATTTTGTAACTGTAGTTGAAGTTTACACTCAACTTAATGATCAGTTATATGCGATATATGAGTTTCTTTATACATGTCATCTATATGGAAATGCTCGTCTTGCTCCTCACCACGCACTCTCATCACAAGTATCTTCTGAAGGAAGCGGTAATTTCATCAAGTGTGCCACAATTACATTACTCACCAACCACTTTGAGCCTGCTCAAGGATTAAAGCTCACACTGAAAGCCTCTCCTTATGCACAAAGACATTTGACAACTGTGTGTGTCTGCCTTTCATTACCATTCTGCATTGGAACCTGTTGTGCTTGAAAGGCTTCACTGCAGCTCGGCCTTCAGTTTCACTTTATCTTATCACTGCAAGCACCAAATTTCAGCGTGTGATCTCATAGGTCAGATGTTCTTTAAAGAATAGAGAGTGTGGTCCTGAATGTGAATCATCTCTCTTATTTAACTGTGCTGTACATTGGACCAATTACCATATATGCCAAGTTAATCTCCTTTTTGCCTTACGTGACAGAAGTGCAAATCTCCTTTGGTAAAGGAAGCCTCTCCGATGGTTAATAGTGTTGAATATTGATCATTTAATTATATGAAAAATTACTCAAGCTTTCTATCTGATTGTCATCAAATTTAATACTTCTTTCCCCTGTGTTATTACTGAGTCTCATTGACAGCTGCTGCCTGAGGGCATGTTAATTCTGTAAAAAATAATTATATGGGATGTTTCTGCTTTGAGCTTTGAAGAGTTGTTGCAGTCAAAAACTTTCTAAAGAGCTTTCTTTAATGAGCAAGATTTTCAGAACAAGCGATCTCTGAGTAAAATAACATACAGTATATATAACTTTTCTTTCTTTCTTTCTTTCTTTTCATAGAAAAGGGTTCAGTCAAGAGTCTGGCCATAAAGGCTTTCACTTCACTTTCACAGTTTGCGGCAAATTTCAAGTGGTCACGTCACGAGTTCCAACTCCTTTCACAGAAAAAGCTGTCTGAGCAAAGGCTGTTTTACAGATAATAATAATTAATTGATTACACCTGTCCATAAAGCTGCATCCACTTTAACAGCCCTGTGCATGCTGCATTACTGGGAAAATGGGCTCTTATTGTTATTGGTTACACATGGGCTTTTCCTGCTCTGACAAGTCAATTGTCTATTGAGCAATGTAAAATATGCTGTGACCCATTTCCATACTGATATGGCATGTACTAATTTCCCTTGTGAATACCATTTCCCCCCAATTTAATATACAAGAAATGTATGCTTTATCATTTTTAGAAAATTATACTTTTTCAAATAACACTTTTGCTGATGCACATCAGACATCAACTTTATTTGTTTTTTGAAGAAATAATTGTTTTTTAATTTGTTTGTTTTCTTAGTAAGTTGGAGCTTTGTCACTACCATTCAGAAGTTTGACAGGTTTGATTCATTTCTTAATTTATTTATCTTCATATTATCTTTATATTGCTAGTGTTGACAAGTGCAAACACGAATGCCAACAAAATATTCACATTCATATTACAGGAGAATCTACACTGAAACGGTAAGAGAGAGAAAATTGAATAAAACATTAATAAATGTTTAATATATATTAAAAAATTAGGATGAGTTTTAGGGGTTGTTTTACCTTCCATACACTTATACACTTGTACTCCAATAAATAAAATGATTAGCAAACTAATTATTTACATCAAAATACATTTTTACCTCCTTCAGGAACACAGTTTTAACATAAAATACTGCATTCAGTCAGTGCAACAGACCTACCTTTATTATATTTCTTTCAGGTTTGAATAGCTCCATTATTTTCGCGCATTGGGACATAATTGTACACCAACATCTCATTCAGTTCGCATACTAATCTGCTACACTCACAGGGGTCATTTGGTACCATTGACTGACTGGTACCAGCTGAAATACACATCAAACGCCCCCGCTCATTAAAGCCCATCGCCTATGCCCCGCCCACTCGTTTGCTCCAGACGGTGGCGGTTTGTCTGGTGAGTCCTCCCGGTTCATCTCTGCCACCCGCTGCCTGTAACTGCTACCTCTGCTGTTTGTGTAGCATCTTTACGACTTAGCCTCATCTCCCTAAAGTCTAATCTGTTTCTTCAGGACATAGTTATGGAGAAAATAATCGTGTTTACTCCCCTGCCGAGTCATCCAGGATTGTCCTTCATCAACCCCCGGCCTCAAATGCGCGGGCTTTTTTACTAGAAGAAAATATGGCCGCTGTTCAGGTAAGCTAACCACAAAAGCTAGCTGAGACCATGCTAAAGTAAAGGGATTTAACTTTTTGGTTGACTATCCACCACTGGTACCTAACTTACAAAATACCACTGTATCAACACAATTATTAGATATTTAAATTAATGAATTTTGATTTTGAAGTCATTGTAGGCTTATAACAAACCAGACATTCTTTATTTGTTTATCCCTGTGCCTTTATAACTTTACTGTAGTTTCCTCAACATGCAGTGTTAAGTCCAAGAAAACATTAAAATACTGAAATGAGTTGAGATAGACATATTTCCAAAAAAATATATATGACAGTAAGACAATAATTTATTTGCCATTTCCTCTTGTGTTGTCACTTTTAACTTTCTTACTTGGCTAACAGTATTATTATATGTCTTAGAGGTTTTATAAAATTGTAAGGCTGTTATGAAATGTAGTCAAAGTCTAAATATTTAAAGATAAAACTAAAAGGAACGTCAAAACATTTTTTTGACCTAAAAAATTTCATAACAATTAGGCTAGTTGCCTTTTTCTCAAGTGAAATGGTGTATGTGATAGTTTTGTATTCTCTTTAACCCTTGTGTGGTGTTTGGGTCTTTGGGACGGGATACAACAAATAAATAGCTTTGCCTGTGTAGCTCCTTATCACAACCGATCAAGATGGCGAAAAGATTCTCTGCTCAGAGGGCCTTAGAAATGATTTTTGAAGAGAGAGAAGCTTTGGAAGAT
>JBBPCS010003642.1:0-12084 GCA_037974645.1 Hollardia meadi
GTGTGTGTGTGTGTGTGTGTGTGTGTGTGTGTGTGTGTGTGTGTGTGTGTGTGTGTGTGTGTGTGTGTGTGGATGAAGTAAGTTTGTTCGGAGGCCCTTGTGCTGTATCCTCTCAAGCCTCCTATGGGAAGCCTTCTTGCCCTGCGGCCCTCATTAGAGAAATGAAATGTCCTTTATGATGACGGACCTGATCGATTTCCGGGTCACATGAGGATGGCGCAGATATGAAATGTCTGTAAGAAAAATGAGATGCTCCCTAAAAATAAAAGTGTATGTACACAGCTGTGTACCGAGGCTCACTGGAGGAGTTTCAGGACCTTGGACAGTGCACAGTTCTCTAATGTATGAATTGTATGAGCTCTTTGCACCAACATTAGTTAGGGTTATGGTTATAACAGGTTTGCTGGTTTCTGAAGGAAAGCAGCATATTATTTTTAAGTTTTAGTTTCACCAGATGTCTTGTTTTCCCAAGGGCTGCTCAGTTCCTTGAAAATGTAGCATAAGTTATAAGCTATATTAAAATGAAGCTAATTACATTGAACCAGTTTGGTGCTAAATCTCTGCTATAGTCCAAGTACAATGGGTGTATTGGTGTGGCACACAGTACTTGAATGCTGCTGATCAACCATTAATGTAAAATCCCCGTGGTATTAACCTAATTGTTAATGCCCTGCCAGGCTGCTTCCAGTTGTTCTGAATGACTCTGATTGCCACGCTAACATTGTAGCACAATAGCTTTTGTCAAAAGCTATTCACAGATTTCAAATTTCTTTAAAACATACGTACATCCTATTATACAGGGTCAAGTGAAAAGGGGAGCATCATACTGAGAGGCCACTGAAAACAATTGATGAAAAAAAAAAAAACATAAAAGAAAGATGGGGTAGGGAGAAATGAGGTATAGCCAGGGGGACAAAAAAGTAATGCCGTAAAATATGGTATAAATGCGAAAAAAAAGTGATGGAGTATTGAGAGAGAAAAAAAGAGTGAAAAAGTAAATTAATATGCAGTAGTTGTAGGGGCCCTTTAAGCCTTTCTCTGAAGGACCCTCTTCCCTCCAGGTGCCCTGTGCCTCAACAAGGTAGTGAGCTGTTAATTGTGCCAGAAGTTAAGAATCAGGGATGCCAATATGCATACATATAAACCTATGTGCATGGTCCAATTAACTATGCATGAGCTTCACCATTAATAACCCAAAGTGGCACAATTGGCTGAGCAAGTACCACTGTTTTTGTTGATAGTAATCAAAGATTGTAGCTTAGGACCAAGATGCCCCATTACAAGCTACGCCAATGGTATGAAATGGTACATACTTCAGTCTCCAAAAGTAGGCGTGGTTGCCTATCCTGCCCATCCCCACTTTTAACACCAGCACATTACTGAGGGCTACTGTTCGGCCATGTTGAAACAATACAACACTGGATACAGTCATAAATTTAATGTCTGTGCTTTATTTTGCCGCTCATCTTCTAGCTTCTAGCTTAATAAGTTTGCTACAGATCTCGAGATCTCACGAGACTGTGTTGCTGAGGCAGAGACAGTCTCGAACAAAGTTAATTTTCTCCTGGTTTGTGTGTCTGAAAAATGCCATTTTAGTGGCAAAATGTTCAGAAGACACGTGGCTTTTGAAAAAATGGGTTCCATTTTTACTTTGGTGACGAAGGGATGAAAGAATCCCATAATCTGTGATCACGTTCGTTTCTACAAAAAAGGATGAATGGACTTAGATCTGCTGCTAGTCTCCTAAAGGGACATGGCAGTGATGAAACCCATATGACACAGATACAGGAAATAACTTGTCAGTGAACTATCTTGGTTCCTGAGCTGTCTTTGGAGTAATGCTTTCAGATTAAAGTTCTCTTTCTTGTTCAGAGTTAAACCAGAAGATTAACACCACACTCATATTTGGGCATTCATTGTAAGGTTACAACCAGCCTCTGGTTAGCTTAGCTTAGCTTAAAGACTGCAAACAGGTGGAAACAAGCTAGCCCATCTCTGTGCACCTCAAAAGCTTACTGACTAACATCTTCTCACTTGTTTATTTTATTCATAGCTACTGGCAGGGGAATTTTGTGACCTTCACAAAGAGCAAGCTGTTTCCCACTTTTCCCATGTTTTGTGCTAAGCTAACTAGCTGTTAGCTGTAGCTTTATATTTTATGGACAGATGTGAGAGTGATATTGATCGTCTTGTGTAAGTTCCTGATCGTCAGCATTCACAAAAAATCTATATAAAGACAGCTCCATAAAGGTAATTACTATATTTGCTGCAAACTGCTATTTATTGCAACATTGAAATGCCCCAATATGGCATTTGGGCAAATTAGCTGTCTTTGGAGTACAAAACCTGTTTCTGCTTAAAATTCAAATGCAAAGTAAAAAGTGGTGGTAACCACTATACAAACTACGCATCAAACTCAGTCAGCTCACTGCTAGAGTTACTTTTCATTAGTGGTACCAAACTAATACAACGGAGCATTTACCTGCTGAATCTGTGTGGTTTTGGCCTTTATAACACACAAACAAAGAAATGGCTGCTGGAAATTAGGCAACTGCTGAACATTTACTCTTTCATTGTTTACCTATACTGCCCAAAATGGACTAGGCAATTTGAATGGAGCCACTCGAATAGCAACAGAATGCTTCTGACTGACCTTAGGTTTGTAGATCTTAAAAAAATAAAAAATCTTAGCTGCCCTTGTTTGACATTTGTACACTGAGGCCCCAAGTCTCACAAATGTCTCCAAAAGAGAGCCCTGATTGCTGAGTCCTCTATGAAAACAAAATGTGCAGTACACTCATAATGTGTTGCATCCCAACACCACCCTCGGGTGCCTTTGTAAGTGGCTGATGTGTCCATGTGATTGCCACCTGTGTTGATTATGTTAAGTGGCTTTGTTTTCTGTTGAGTGCGGAGGGAGAACACCAGGTACACGCCTCCCCCAGACACCTTATGATTTGCTGAGCTACCGTGCCAACCTGTGACAGGAGGGGAAACTGTATGTGTAGGTGAGTTTTCACTCTGGGAGGTGAGGGAAGGTTATACTTTTGCTGGATAATTAGCATTTGGGTTTGAGATTTAATTAGGGTCTTGGAAGTGTGAGCTCTTCAGGTGACAGGGCGAACAAAGTTTTTTACTGATGAGTGAGAATGATTGACAAGCGGGGGGAAAATGAGATGGAGGTCCAGCAGGAAGCATATCTTCCTTAAATCCTTGTGTCCATTCTATCATTAATATATAGATCATAATAATATTTTGTGCTAATGTGTACACTTCCATACTTTTTCAACACTCATATATTTTAGCCTTTTTGTGTAAAAGCTACAGAACCTAGCAGGTAAGGCTGATATTCTTGACCATTTGTGTGCACAGATTAGTATGTTGAACATTTAAGTTATAGATTGTGTGAACACATTAGTAATTAATTTCTTCAAAGTAATAATGACTTCCTTCATGTTTTTTAACACTCTCATCATTTGACTACACTGCTAGCCTTCCACTAACACTCTAACTGACCACACAGCATTTTTGTTTTTAATTTATATTTTGAATAATTTATGAACACTAATTCTGTATGTACAAAATTTGTTATTAAGGGTAAAAATTACTAATTCATGCACACAAATTATCAACAAATTATTACTGCAGATAAATGTCCAGTCAGGCGAAAGCTATACCAAATCAAAATCCTCAATTTAAATACTATGACTATAAAGGAAAATTGACAATGGAGGTGCAATAAAAAAAAAACCTGATGATACCAATGCTTTCGGCAAAAGAAGCTTATAAAAAAAGCAGTGACTGAAAATGTGGGCCACTGTGTTTTTTTTTCTGAGGTAATGAGAGCTGTAATATAGCTGATGAAATCAGGACCCCATGGGCTGGAGTTCAGAAAAAGAAGGCATATAAGCCTTTGATCACAATGCCACTGGCTTTTCTCATAATGCAATAACCTAAAATGCCATTGAAATCAGGTAGTTTTTATATTCAAGGCATCATGTCTGCAAGGATCACACAAACTCAAATGGTACCAAAAGGATGCTGTTCAAAATTAAAGATCATGGTGGGGTATCTCTTACTATACTTCAAGGTATAGCTGAATGCATCCACCCTATTTTCTTTCTTTAAAACCCCATTGAGAAAAGGCCATTCACAGCTTGTAGTGGTGAGTGAAGGCAGAGAGGATTGTCTTCTATCCCACACACAGCGGCCCAGCCGCTACACTGAATTAGACGTGGAATGAGATGTTTTGTTGGTGTTATTATGCTCACATTACGCGGATTGCTAGATCTTCCCCACTGGGCCCAGTGGGCTTAGTGCCTGAGAAAGAGGGGCGAGAGGGAGGGAGAGAAAGGAGGAGGAGGATGCAAGAAAACCTGCCAAAAAACAGCTGCCTGGCAAAATGACAGATTCTCTGGGTTTATTTAGGGAGCTGGAGGAGGGGAAGACGTAGGATTGGGTATGGGAATGGACGAAAATTGGAGTAATCAGGTCCTAATGTGCTCAGGCTTGCAAACATTTGTGCCCCCTTTACATTGAAGGTAATAAAAAACAAAACAAAATGTCAGGCTTCCCACTACTTCTCCCTAAAACATTAAGATAATTAAGCCTCTTCAGTGGTGGGAAAAAAAAATCAATGGCACTTGAAATAACCGGTGGCAGTTGAGCTGTGATCTCGGAATATTAATTGCAGCTTGAGCAACCAGACTTTCAGTTTTGCTTTTCACACAGCTGTGAAGCTTGTTATTATTTCCCTCATTTTCTTGCTTCACTGTTTGTTGTCTTTGTCTCATAAATAATGGTCTTCTTACGAAAGCTTTTTTTTTTCAACACAGTTTTGTTTTAATAACCATTTTACACGTGTACGCAAACAATTCCCAGAGCCAGAGAGGATACTGATTTGATTTAACTAGTTGATGCTTTCAGTGCTGTATAGCCAATGAAAGGCTGTGATTGGTTACCTGACTAAGTTAGTGAGCTCTGTGTTCAGGGCATGTCTGTATGTTGGGGAGAGATGGAGAACCCTGACTGGCACAGAGATGGTTTCTCACAGGATGGACTTGATTCAATGCAGCATCTCTCATGTCACTCAATATTTAATCAGTGCAGACTTCAAATACAGACTTTGTCATGCAGCACAGAAACAGCAACTGAGATTTGTGCTCAGCAGGGACGATTGCATTTAGGATTATTCCTTCCAAGCAGTGACTTTGGAGAAAAACTTTCCCTGTCTATCTGACACTGGTTATGAGTCCGATTACTCCTGAGGAATCCCGCCTAAAGCAGAAGGCTGTACATTTATGACTGGGTGTTCCATAGAAAAGGCCAGACAATTATTTTTTTATGATTATACCATCATGGTGGTTGTGAATGATAATCGCCTTCCAAGGTGAAAGAGGGGTTTTTTTTAGAAATGGAAAGAGCATATCACTGAGTCACTTCTCACTGGAAACACCTCACTTGTGATATACATACAAAGATCCCCCCCCCCCCCCCCTCTCTACTCATGGCTTCAGTGCTTGACAACACTCGTCTGTTCCTGATAGTTCTAAAAGGCCTGCAGAAGCTAAGCATATTGGGCAGTTCGGTGCAAACAGCTGACAAATGCGTTGAGAGAAGGAAAGGCGCTGGCTGACATTGAGTCTGTTAGTTAATTGGAAGCCATGCAGGCGTGCTCGTAACTTACCTGAGATTCCCATCGACAGAGGGATTCTTCAGCAGGTGGGGGCAGGGCAAGCGTCCAGATGCCCCGATCGATGACTGCCATCTTTTACACTGCAGGAGGGCAGAGCCCATGGTGACCAAGGCCTTGAGAGCGAAATTACAGCTATTTGCACGCAAGAGAGCAGTGAGGGGAGGCATGTTGTGAGAGACGGACACCAGGGAGAGAGAAGCCCCTCCTGGAAAAATCAATGCTAATGACCGGTGAGTGCTACCACACGCAAGCTAATACACACCCGAGTGCGCTCGCCTATATACACAAATGCAAAAGAAAAAAACCAAAAAACATTATGTAATTATACAGCACACTAAGGGGCACAGATTCACAGACACACCAAGATCATTTTGTCCTTCTCACATTAGCACATACAGCCGGCCTAGGAGGGCTTCGTAAATGACTGACATCCAATTAGAACACTGTTAAGGAAGCTGTAGCGATTACTGTCTCTGGAGCTCATCGATTGCTGATGGGCGCAGCTGTCTCATTACGGTGCTAACTGCCTGGGCCTATTTTTATTTATCTATTTCTTTATTTATCACTCCCTCCTACACACATCATAGCTAATGGCATGGCATTGACCCTTTCCAACAGGCTCCCTCCCACCCTTGACTTAACTCTCACTCCGTGGCGGCAGCAGGGAGAAAGTCGAGATTGACTGAAAATATGCCCACCTCCTCAGTTGGCACCAGGGTACAGTGAGTCGCTGTGCTGACAAATTCAGAAGAGATAGATTAGATAGCTGGTGTATGCGTGTGTTGCTTTCTCAGCAGAGTCTTTCCAACCGAAGAGGCGCAGAGCGGTGTGACGTCAGGGGAAACGAGGGGAGAGGAGAGAAAAGGACTTATTTAGCGCTTCATCCCCATATGGACAAAAATACAGATGGAGAGAATAGAAAATCCGACTTCCTTCAAGCATTCATAAATTTAATGAGAAGCTCCCGAAAAATGAACTCGCAGAGAGATATTGCCAGCAGGTGGTATACAAAATCTGCAGAGCTACAAAGAAAGGCTTTAATCTTTAGGAGTCTCTAAAACGCCATCACATCCATAACATCATCATTAATGATGAAGAACAGGTACACGCAATCCAACTGTAAAATTAACTAGGCTTTGTATGGTGAACATCAAACTTCTGTTTTGAAGGAGTATATGTGTGTGTGTTTCACTCTATGATCTCCTGCTCTGTGTGTCCTCTTCCTTTTTATACAACCGCTGGCCCACTTTCTATGCTTTGCCAAGTGACTGAGAGGAATCAGCTGTTTCTAGCACTGATCTTTCTACCTCAGCACAAGAAGCTCTCCAGGCATAAGCCCTTTGCACTGGTAATGGGAGTCCATACAGTATTCACATGCTGAACACCTGTACACCATTATGCATATGTATTCGACAGGAGCCATAAACATATTTGCAGAGTAGGTGCAGCTAAGATGATGGCAATACTTAAAGTATACGATTTTGTCGCAGGTGCAAAATCGTCAGAAGTGCAAATGCAGATGCAAGGCCATTTTTTATAAGAAAGAAGCTGAGAGGCAGCAGGTGCAGGACTAAGTTGCAGTAGTAGCATTAATTTAAAGATAAAAAGTTCCCAAATGTAACCTAATTAAACATTTTTTTACACAAAAAAGGCATCAGAGCTACATGTTACTGCATAGTCAAATGCAGCCTAAAACATAGATGCAGCTCAATATGAGACATCATTTGCCCTGTCGGAGTATATAATCACATTTGAGGTGCTGTACTGGGCTGCAATAACAATTATCTTAATGAATCTGCAAATTATGTTCTCAATTTAATGGATTAATAGTTCTTTAAAATGTCAGAAAAATGCCTCACACAATTTCCAAAGTCAAAAGTGACTCAATTGTTCCGCTAACAGTTCGAAATTAAAAAGACATTCAGTTGACTGCCACATTAGACAGCCAGAAAGCAGCAAGTCATCGCAATTGAGAAGCTGGAACTATATGGGCCTGTTCTGCATTCTTGCAAAAAAAAAAAAGACTTTAATGAATGGTTCTTCAAAATATAGTTGCCAATTAATTCTCTGTCGAAGCGCTAATTTAGCCCTACTTTACTGCACATATACACTATGTGCCTTGTGACAAAAAGACTTTCATCTCCGGAGAAGCTGGCCTAGACTCTCCTCTCGGCCCATTAGGGAACTGACTGCAGCGTTTAAAGGCGATGACAGGAGCTGAAGTGATTGGCCATTAGAAAAGCATACTGAAACTCCACCTGCTGAGAGTGTATACCTCATGCTTACAATGTATTCATTAGTCCCAAAACATGCAGTGTTAGCGTGCCCTGCTATCATTATTTGGTTTTTGCTTATCTTTAAATTAAAGAGGGAACATTCATGAGCCTCTGAAGTAAATTTGAATGTCTTTATTTATTCCAAATAAATGTATTTTCACTGACAATGTGCAAACACATGTGGAAGCACAGAAACGGGCACAAAAGGCCTCCTCTAACATACAATTCATCTCTGCTGGCACAGCTCCCTTAGACAAACAGGCTCACAGCTCAGGTGGTGAACGCAAAGCCTGCTGGGTGCAACAGTGGAGAGCTGGAGGCTTTGTGGCTGAGTGATTTTTCCTTACCTTGTTCCCCACTGTTTTTGATAGTAACAAAAATGGACTGTAGCACAGAACTGGGTGTGAAAAAATATATGCAAGTCACAAAAAATATGAAAATATTCATTGTTTTATTATTCAATATTTGTATCATGAAAAAACAAAGAAACCAAAAGGGCATTTGTGCATGTATTTGACATGCAACAATCATAGTGGGACAATCAGGGTGTGTTGACCCAACCAGTTTTCAAGGTCGTCACATACCGACGTTTTGTCATGACGCCCCTCACGTCTTAGCCAGATGCGCAAGGTACCCTTTGGCATTCTTGGCTGACACGTTAAGCCTTCCCTTTAGCTTATTGGCTTAGTGGTTAGGTTTAGGAAAAGATCAATGACGTTTGGTTAAGTTTAGGCATAAAACCTACTTGGTAAGGTTTAGGAAATGACTGGTGACACTTGGTTTTAAACGGGACTCGAACTCTGTCGTGTGTGACGCTCCAAGACCCTGACTGAAGGTCGCTGGACTATACTAACAACAATAAAGGCATTTTTTTCAAGTACTATCACAGATCAAAAGGCTAAGATTATTACTACATTATGAAATTCATGGGTTTTAAAGGGTGGCTGCAGTTTGTGACGACTTCTCTTCTACAAAATTGTACTAGATTCATTAAAAACAAAGAAAAACTGAAGTTCTCATTGGTGACGGCTTGCTTCGATACAGAGACTTTCTTGTTTTTGGGGTTATGAAACATAACCAGCCCATGAAAGATTAAGTCATACTGCAATTCAAGTGAAAAATCGAAAGGGGGAAAAAAAAAAAGTCAGAATTGAAGATGTAAGAGCACAACAGCACCAATAATGACTGAATAATTCATACCCACAGAAATACATTCCTTCTTCTTTCTTGTCTCTTCTTTGTTCCCTCTTCTTCTCCCCCTCATGCTTCTTCCATTGTTCTTTTGTTCTTAATTTCTCTACCTCCCTCCACCCTCTCTTCACATCTGTCTGCGCAAGCCCTGGTACTAGGTGGCTGACGTGTGCTATTAGTCAGAAACAAGCACATGATTGTGAAGCAGCAGGAAGCACACAATTACACAACCCCTCATTTCATTATTAGTGCTAGTCATACCTAAAACTTCGACTTGGTATTCTTTGCATAACTGAATGAATATTTCATCAATAAGCAGTAAGTGAAATGAGGGACCTAAAGATTTTTAGTCCTTGTAATAAGCTTGTTGCTGAGAATGGACAGTGAGAAAACAAAGAAGGCATATGTAATTAGAGGGAGGGATTGCCAAAAATGGCTTTGTGTGGGAGAATGCCGCAGCGGACTGAGGCATTAACACAGACATTGTCATTGGCAGGCTCATATCGATCTGTAAGCCTGCCCCGTGTAATCGAACCGGCAGTGTAATCCACTGACATGCTTTTTCTCTGTCGGAACGTGTGACTATAGACTATTTGTCTTGGGTCGGCAAAAGACAGAGCTGCAGGGTTACGGATCTGTGCGCTCACTCGCACTCGTTCTAGGAAGTTTCTCAAAGTAATGGTCTGTCCAAATACAAAAGTCAAACTTTTAATAATGGTATGAATACTTTCAAACAAAGTTTTGCTATATTCATTATATACAAATGACATTACTTGTACAAAATGTTGTAAGATGCAGCCCTTAAAACACAAAAAATAATGCATAAAAATATTTTTTATTACTATTTATTGCTGTTCCAACTGGACACCTTGATTTTTTACACTTTTGCTTTGTCTTGCTCCTCGTATGTGTGCCTCATTTCTAATTACAAGCCTCATTATGTTTGAATGTCTATTAGATTAAGGGATAGCCACGAAACTTCAAGCTTAGCAAGTATAAACGAAGGGAACTCATTAGAAAGTTGCCAATGAACTGTGCAGTAAATCACATCAGTTGATAGTGATGTGCAGAACTGGCCACAATTGTGACGGTACATCGCTAATGATGCAATGCACTCACCGCTAGATTACAAACACATATCTGAAATATGGATGGAAATTGCATTCACTCATTAGAAGTCAGCTCTGGTATGTGGCACACACGGTTTAATCCCAGCTCCTGGCTTTGTTGTTGCTGTTAGCCAGCAGCAGCTGTGACAAACTTTCCAGCCTCAGCAGCTTAGCTGGTTCTCCTTCCAGCAGTTTTGTTTTAGGCTCTTCCAAACACTCCTTTGGAACATATCTTATGTTTGATGGGATTTTTGATGGGAGTAACTGGGCTTTTCTGAGGGGACTGTTTATTCAGATTTTAAAAAAATAATAATAATAATCGGCATGCTCCTTTGTGTTATAAGACTCATACAAAAAACATACTTTGAACTTGAAAAGAAGTTTTAGTCCTGAAGAAAAACAGCTCAGTGATTGAAATGTAAAAAAACAACAACACAGATATAATTAATCTCAAAATCTGGCTATGACCCTAACTGTTAAATCTGCATTAACACACATTATGTTTAAGTTAAAGTCGTAAAAGCACACAGAATGAAATACTCTTTCTGCTTGTCAAAATGCTCCACCTATCCTCCTACAGTAATGTTAGTTAGGACACAGCGGCAGGAAAATACAGGTATTTTCAAGGCGTACAATATGGCTCCATTCCCTCCACAATTTTCACAATAGCTGTCCAATTTCACCCCTCTGTTAGCTGCTGATGCCCAAGGATACCTGACAGATTCGGCTCAGAAAATACCACTCTTTACCCAATACAGACAGTAGCAGGACCATTAAAAATATAGCCTGTTCAATTTATATCACTGTGGCATTAACGCTAATGAGTATATTAGTTTCAGACTGTCACTGGGAATAAGAGGCAACATTGATCTCTTGTCATCATGCTCATAATAGATCCCCCCCCACCCCTGCATATATTATTGTGCTGCTTCCCTCTGAGTTCCTATGGGAGTTGCTTTCACATTTTAATCTCTTCACTTAAAGCACAGCCAATGCTAATCACAACGGTTGCTGTACTGGCTTGTTTGAATGCATTTTTAGTTGTTTAGCAAATTTGTATGCAGTGCAACCTTTGAATTATTGTTTGGATTTCCTTTTCTTTTTTTTTTCTCCCTCACCAAGCTTAATTCCGAGAAAAGTTGCTTTCTCTCAACAAACAGATCAAATTGAAATCCCTGAATAAGATAAGGCAATTTTATTATATGCAACGTCTCAGCAAGATCTTGCAACCCGATGCACCGCCTGGACATTTCTGCACAGTCGCTGATATTAAAACTGAGTTAGACTCATACTCCCAAATGATTAAATGACCTGTAAAATCTATGAGGCATGGATTACAATGCACTATAGCTGACATATTCCTGCTTTTGTTTTATTGCTTTCACTCCCGTTATTTAAAAAGAAATAAAATAAATGTTTGCATATTCTTTCACATTTATCATGCATTTTGTGTTATTATTATTGTTATTATTATTTGGCTAGGTTTGTCTTGAAGGGTTAAACATAGGGACAGTTTTCTAAAATGTATCTGAAGAGAAAGCACCACTAATCTCTAGAAGTTAATTTAAAGGAATTGTTCACCCAAAAATGAAAAATCAGTCATTAAAGTTAGGTGAAGTTTTTTTTGCCTACAGCTTTATAGCAAAAGAGTGTTGCAGTGTTCTTCTGAACAACTGAATGAGAACAAAAAATAAAAATGAAATGGCTCCATGCAGCTTGTCCCCTCCTATTTCAGTTACAGCGGGTAAAATAAGTATTGAACACGTCACCATTTTTCTCAGTAAATATATTTCTAAAGATGCTATTGACATGA